>MU225653.1:2865456-2878200 GCA_018584345.1 Thuja plicata | reverse complement strand
TTTCCCCCATTTAATTAAATAAAATTCTTCTAATTTATTTAATTGAAAGAAAACCTCTCTTTTAATTAAATAAATAAAAATCCCCACTTAAAGCACTTTATTTGTTGAAAAGGGAAATAAATTAAATAAAAATGCCTTTTTCATCACATCCTCCTAAGTGGTGGGTTTTTGCCTCTTAATCATAGCCTTTGATTTTTGCCTCTTAATCTTAATCGTTCACTTTCCTTTAAAAGGAGATCTCTCCTTCTCATTTTGATATTAGGGGTTTTCATAGTATTGTTATGCAGCAAGTTTGGAGAGCAATTTTGGAGAAGAATTTGAGCATTTGGCTTGGATATTGCAACTTCTCTTCTTGTCTCATTCTTCTTGCATTCATGGCTCTTCATGTAGATTAGATTCATGTTTATTTTCATATATTAATCTTGCATTTGTATTTTCCTTTTATAGATTTAGCTATGCATTATTATCATTTAGATTAATTTCCTTTCATGCATTGCAATCATATAGATTAGATCTCATTTTCATGCATTTGAATCTCTCGTTTCATGGTGTACTTGCATAGGTACAACTAGGTCAATCTGAGGGCCTCTATTTCATATCTTTACACTCCATGACTAGAGAGCTATGGATCGATATTTGAGGCCTCATTCTTGAGAAACCTTGGATGGAATGATTCATAGAAGTGTGTCAACATTTATGCACACACATACCACTGACTAAAAATTTCAACAGAGAATTCTTGATTGCTAAGTTGACCACCTTTGAGACCGCAGAGTTACATGATGCATTACCCAAAATAGAGTTTGCATTCAAGGCTACTATTTATAATGATAATAAGACCTTATCAAGCCTTGAGCGCTCTAGAAATAGACATGTAGAGCTTGGAGAATATGTTGATGATTGGCTACAAATTGAAGAAGAAGAAGAAGAAAGGAAAGTGGACGAACTTGTGGCTCTAATAGAAAAAAGGGAAAAGAAAGGTAAGGGTAAGCTTGAAGGAAAATTACCCTTGAAATATTTTTCTTGTAATAAGATTGGTCATTTTGAATCTAGATGTCCTACAAGGGCTCCTAAGAATAAGCCTAAGTTTTACAAGTCTAATTACTCCAAGGATGAGGAATGTTACTATGCTAGTGAAGGTGTGTCTGATGATGATTCTGTGAATGAAATTGGATTTATTTCTATTAAAGATGATGAACCTATTCATGAAGAAAAGGCTTTATTCTCGCATGTTGAAAATAAATCAGAATGGATCATTGATAATGGTTGTTCACATCATATGATTGGTGATAAAGACAAATTTCTTCAACTGAATAGATATGATGCTGGTGTAGTCAGATTTGGTGATAACACTCCTAAGTTGATCATTGGAGTTGGTTCAATCTCTCTTTATGGTAAAACTAACACTGATGATGTCTTACTTGTTGATGGACTTAAGCACAACTTGTTGAGTGTCGGACAACTTATGGACAAGGGTTATCATTTGAAGTTCATGGATGGAAAATGTACTATCACAGGTCAATCTGGAAACTTGATCGCATCGAGTACTAAGTCAAGAGATAATGTGTTTGAGCTGAATACTACAAAGACAACTTGTTTTTATGAGAAGGTACATGACAATTGGTTATGGAATAGAAGGTTTTGTCACTTAAATTTTGATAATATTGTAAGGGCCAGTAACACTAATGTAGTTAGAGATTTTCCAAAAATTGTGAAGCGTACTAACACTATGTGATAAGAGTGTGTGATGGGAAAACAAACTAAGAGCAATTTTAAGAGAAAATCCTTTTAGGAAAGAGGGAAGTTGGATCTGGTACATACAAATCTTTGTGGACCTATAAGGACTAGATCCTACTATTCTGAAAGGTACTTTATACTTTTTGTTGATGACTATTTTAGGATGATGCGGGTTGCATTTCTCAAAGAAAAATTTGAAGCATTTGATAAGTTCAATATTTTCAAAGAAAATTTTGAGAATGAATTAAGTCTTAAGATAAAGTGGTTGAGGTCAGACAGAGGTGGAGAGTTTACATCATTTTTGTTCAATGCTTACTGAAAAAAGCATGGGATATACAGACAAACTTTTGCTCCTAGGACACCTTAGCAGAATGGGATTGCGGAAAGCAGAAATAGAACTATACTAGATGCAGGCAGGACTATGTTTCTTGAAGGTAATGTATCTCTTATGCATTGGAGAGAAACAGTCAATACTTTTGTCTACACTTTGAACAAAATTCAAATCAAAGAAGGTATTGATAAGGCACCCTATGAACTTTGGTTTGATTATGCTCATACTATAACATACTTCATAATATTTGGTAGCAAGTGTTATATCAAAAGAGATGATGAAATTGGAAAGTTTGATGCAAGAAGTGATGAAGGAAGTTTCCTTGGCTATTCTACTAGGAGTAAGGCTTATAAATGTTTCAATATGAGATTGAGAAAAATAATTGAAAGTGATAATGTGACAATTGATGAGAGGTTTCAAATTGAGATCCCAAAGAATGAGAAGAATACTGAAAACCAAGAGACAAAACAAATTATTGAGATTCAGACATGCTTGGATGAGCCTATAGAAGCACCAAAGACACCAATTTATGTTAAGATGAATCATCCTCAGAATCAAATTATTGGTGATGTTAATAAGGGCATGATGACAAGGTCTAAAGCTAGAGTGAGATTTGTTTGATTTCGCAAGTAGAACCTAAGACTACTGATGAAGCATGTAAAGATGAATATTGGATTAAGGCAATGCAGGAAGAGTTAGACCAGATAGAGAAAAAAAAACACTTGGTAATTGGTTCCTATACCTAAGGACAAGAATGTAATTGGAACTAAATGGGTTTTTTTAGAAATAAAATGAATGAAGATGGCATGGTTGTAATAAATAAGGCTAGACTGGTCTACAGGGGCTATTCACAACAGGAAGGTATAGAATTTGAAGAAACATTTGCACATGTTGCGAGGTTAGAGGCAGTAAGATTGTTCCTTGCTTTTGTAACACATAAAGACTTTAAGGTATATCAGATCGATGTGAAGTTTGAATTTATGAATGGCGATCTAGATGAAGAGGTCTACATTGAGCAACCTTATGGTTTTCCTTTAACAGACGATGAAGACATGGTTTCCAGATTGAAGAAGACATTGTATGGTCTAAAACAAGCTCCTAGAGCTTGGTATGCTGGGTTAGACAGGTATTTATTACAACTTATTTTCAGAAAAGGTAAGGCAGATAGTAATCTATATTTGAGAACTTGTGAAGATGAAATCTTGATTATTGAAGTCTTTGTGGAAGATATAATCTTTGGAGGCAATGATGAAATGAGTAACAAATTCTTTGAGGAAATAAAAGTTGAATTTGAAATGTCTATGATTGGTGAAATGAAGTTTTTTCTTGGTTCGCAAATTACTCAAAGTAAAGATGGTAGTTTTATTTCTCAAACCAAGTATCTTACGGAGTTGCTAAAGAAGTTTGGAATGGAATATTGTAAACCCATTGGAAAACCCATGGTTATTGGATGCAATTTACTACTCCTGATGAATCTCAAAGTGTTTTTCAGACAAAATATAGATCCATGATTAGAGGTTTTCAATATTTAACTCACACTAGACTAGACATAGCTAGTGCAATTAGAATTGTTGCGAGGTTCCAAGATGATCCTAAGGAGACTCACCTTGCTACAATTAAAAGGATATTCAGATGTTTGGAAGGGACACTAGAATATGGTTTATGGTATGAAAATTCTTATGATTTTACATTGCATGCTTAAACTGATGTTGATTGGGCAGGAAGTGTTGATGACAGAAAAAAGCACCAGTGGTGGAGCATTTTTTCCTTGAAAAAATGTTAGTTTCATGGTTAAGTAAGAAACAATATTGTATAGCTCAATCTATTGCTGAATCAGAATATGTAGTTGCTGCTATAAATTGCACACAGAATGTTTGGATGAAACATGTGCTAAAAGATATTGGTATAACCTTTGAAGAGTCAGTGGTTATACATTGTGATAATACAAGCATAGTGAACATGTCAAAGAATATTTTTATGCGTTCAAAGACTAAACATATTTCAATCAAGTATCACTTTTTGAGAGACAAAGTTGTAGAAAATGAAGTCAGATTAGAGTACATCAGTACAAAGGAGAAAATAATACATATATTTACTTAACCTTTGTCAAAAGATGCCTTTGAGTATCTTAGAGGTATGCTTGGGGCGAGAACCCCTCCTTGTGAGAACTAAATGATGCAAGAATGCATCAGTCCAGAAGTTATTAGAGATATATTATTCTCTTGACTTGACGCTTGGATCTACTCCTCAAGGGGAGTGATCGTAGGAGCACAACAAAACATATTTTGGTGATCAAGCACCTGGTTTGTTACAGGCATGAAGTTTTTAAAAAGCTACACCTTGTAGAGGTGGGATGCGAAAAGAAAGAAAAGAGCTATGTCACCCTTTTCCATTGATGTCAAAGGGGGAGAAATATAAGTGAAAATCCCTACTGTTTTAGGGGGAGTTGTAAAGAGGATATCGAGAAGATTGTAATAAGAAAGCTACTTTTGGGTTGATGCATTTTCTCATATGTTTCCATCAATGCCAAATGGGTAGATTGTTGGAATTGTTTTTGTTGAGGTGTTGACATTCACGTTTTGTCATTGATGTCAACATATGTTTCAGTTGGATACATTAGAAGTTTCAGAAAGACCGGTTATCACATGAACATGCGAGATTGACAAATGTGTACAGATAGTGTACGACATATAAGAGCATGCGAGCATGGATCTATGTAGAGGAATGCATGTATACCTTATGTCTAAGCTCATTGGGTCTTATGTTGGTATCTACATGAGTTATAGTTGTTTTGGTAAAGACTGGTTACAAAGGAGTGACAAAGGATTATGACAGAGATGGTCTCTGAGTTTTTGAGATAACTTGGATGTGAGCATGAGTTATGATATGCAAGCTTAAGGAATGATAAAAGATACATGAGAGAATATTTTTTGTGATTCTTGGGTCGTTGGATTACTGATAATGTTAGTTGAGGCGTGTGGACTAGCAAAGACCTATTTGGGGCAGACTACAGAGATGTAACATGCTTAATGATTGGTGAGTGTGAATTATGGATCTTGGCATGTAACTGATGATTTACATTTGTTAATTACTTGTGTAAGGTATCGTGTGTATCTTAAAAAGGGTCTATGAAATTTTTTTTTGCATTGGGGAAGTCTTAATAGGCTGGCCTAATTGCTTATTGTAACTTGTATAAAGGAAAGTAGCGTCTTCAGTTGTAAAAGCATGGATTGGATGTATTGGATGTTGTGAGCATGTGGATGCAAGTTCTGCTAGATGTAGAGAAATGATTATGTTTATAATGCACTTTATTGGAATTGTATAAGCAAAGCAAGTTGCTATCAGTCAGTTCACTATTATAAGTATATTTTTATACTTCTCTTTGGACAGTGAGTCCAAAAGGTACGTTTAACCTTCAAAAGGTGGATTTAAACTCCACTTTGAGCAATGTGCTCAGGTAACGAGCGCATCATTTTATTAAACTCCTAATAGGGTCTGCCCTTTAACGGGGACTTGCACTGGATGTAATAATCAACTCCTAACAGGGCTAGATCTCCTAATAGGGATACAATATTTCCAGTGCATCATTTGTGGGTTCCATCCCCAAACCAACATTTATTTTGGAAAACTACATTCTTTCTTTCTTTTGATTTAAAAATATCATTAAAAAATCCTTGATCATTATCTAGAATAACTATATCATTAACTTCTACGCGGTTTTCATCAACCCATTTAAGAAAATCTTTCCTTTGTAAAGATAAATTCCAAAACTTATAGATTAGAGCTTTTTGCTTTAAACCTTGGATCTAAGGATTCAATACTTCTTCCAAGAATTCTATACTATGATCTCTCATTTCTATTATGGTTTCTTGATGCTTAGATATAATTTCCTTTCAATTTTGTTCTATCATCAGATTCTATGCTCCCTTTTTTAGATTGGACACTTTAACTTCCTCTAGAGTCTCCTCTTCCCTGGATTTTTCTAAAGCCATCTGTCCAACGTAATCATTCTTGCGGACCCATATCTTTTTAGCAAATTCATGTCTCACTTGATTTTGTTTGTGAATAAATTCTTTAATGTGTATCTTCCAAAATGATTTGTTTTCCACTTTCGAGGTCTTTGACTCCCTCCTCTTCTTTCACCTCTTCTTATTAGTGCTTTTCTATGGAAGTTTTCCTCTGAAAAGACATTTTGCAAAGACTGAGTCCTTTCTTTTTCTTATTAGATTATCCTTTAACATTGTCCATGCTACTAGATTGTGAAGTTTATTGGTAAACCCTAGAGAAATTTTTCCTTTCTTGGAGTTTACAATCTCATTTCTGGTCCAGAACTTCCCAATAGCTTTTTGGACAAATTTTTTTTGGCAAAGCAAGATTAACCGGTACCCCCCATGACATCGTTGGTAGAATGGGAATGTTGTTGCAAAATATAATTGGAACTATTTCTATTCTTCCATGGCTCCTAGGGTACGATTGATGTTGCATCTACAAATGTTTTGATTCATTTCTACGACCACTGACAATAGGGATGTTACTAGAGCCTTCCTTGCTCTTCCATGGTTGTAGATATGATTTTTGATGAACCTACATTTCATTTGTCTCATTTTTATTACCATCCCTTTCCAGACTATGTGGAGATGTGGCAATGGTTTCCCATTATTAAACCTATCTTTTCTTTCTAATAATTACATTGTAGGCGTTTCTATATGAAAGATCTAGACCTGAAAAAGTGAAAATAAATGACTGAGAACCCATTAGTGACATGGACGACCATAGAAATATGATAAGTCGTTGAATATTTTCAGCCACTGTCTAAGGCGTACACTACAAATAATGATTGTCGTTGAATAGTGGGTTTGAAAGGACTGTGTGAGGATGAGAATAAAACTAATGGGACACTGACACACAATGAAAGGACGATGATGGTGTATTGGGCTCGGTTTTGTCTGCATCTACAACGACATTGGAGATGAAAGAAACACCTAAGCCCAAAAGGTAGTGAAGTAGTTGTTTTAATCCCACCCGCTACTGAGGAAGATCGACAAGGAGATGATGGGAATCTCCATGTTCGCGCAGAAGCTGATGCAAATCCAGGCGACCACCATCAGGACCACGTTCCCACAAATCTGCAACCAAATCAACGAAATGTTGGCATAGCGCCAATATGAGCTGAGCATCCTCCCCCAGCATTTGTGCGACCACGGGGAGGTCGACATGGTATTCGTGAAGCTGGTGAAAAAATCAAGGAGTTGCTAAAGAAGATCGCCATTCTAGGTGAGTTTTAGCAGTTCTCAAAGGATCCCCAAATGCACTATACTGCACGTCTGCAAGAGATGTTCGACAAGTTCTACAAAGAGCTCTGTCAGAGCAGCGTAGTGGGTACCAAGTTTCTGTCCAAGGAGACCCAAATGTTAAGGGGAAGCCAAGGGTGTTGGCCTGCCTAATTTCTTGCCCCAAATGCTGGGAAAATCCACACTGATGGAGATGGGAAAATCAGCTTTGCTGAGTTTACAACCACCATTAAATATGCGTCTGCAGAATACTTCAAAGACTCAAGGCTTTGAACTATGGATTTATGTCCTTTAATGGAGATGGATATTTGATTCTAACCATGTAGCGATCTGTATCTGTGTAGTGCATCTTCTTAACCGGACAGGTTAATATGGTTAACAATTGAAATAGTTGTCTGTTGATTTTTTCTCACTCGATGTTCAAGGAAAATACCCCATCACCGTCCTTTCACCCACTGTCCCATTGTATTCACATCCTTGCATGTTCGTTTCAAACTCATCATTCAATGGAAATCAATGTTTGTCAGTGTATACACCGCTAAACAGTGGCTAAAAATATCCGACAACCTATCAGAGTTCTATGGTCGTCCATGCCTCTAATAGGTTCTCAATCATTCATTTGCAATTTTCAGGTTACTCTTCTCAAATAATGAAATGCCGAAGAGACTTTGACTGGATGGAGAAGAATCTCGCACCATTAAGTGTAGGAGCACGAATCTAGAAACCAAATTATTCCTCCATTGGATTCAATCTTTTTATAATCCAAGCATTCCAAGGGTGTAAAAGAGTTGTTGATCTGCCTGTCCATATTTTGATGGGCACATTCTCAAAATTCCTGCATTCAATGAGACAACATATCTTTGAAGTATTTTGTCCAACAGTTTACATGCCAGGTTTGTGCTTCCTGATATCGTATGCATATCCTCTAGTGTGTTCTGGCCATTACATTTGACAAATACACTTTCATTATGCTTCAATCGATGTCTTCATCCTATTCAAAATCAATGGCTGATGTCCACAGATCGATAATGCAAGATATACAGCCAATGGATATGTGTGTGGGTGAGGGGGAGAGATAGGGTGTGTGTGAGAGGGGGGAGAGATAGGGATAGAAAGAGGGAGGGGTGCAGAAGAAAGAGCAAGATATAATGTAAGGATATATAGAGAGGTGTGGAGATGGATATTGAGAGGAAGAGGGTTATGGAGAGGAAAGAGAGAGAGAGAGGGGAGAGTGCATATGAAAGATGTAAATATAAAAAAAAAAAATAGAGAATGAAAGAGGGAGAAATATAAAGATAAAGATATAAGTAGAAAGTAATAAAGAGAGGTAGAAAGGGGGAGATATATAGGCATAGAGAGTGATAGACAGATGACCATATAGAGATACATATAGAAGGAGAGATGGGAGAAGAAATATAGATATGTAAAGATTAAAAGGTATAGTAAGGGGGTGATGGAGAGAGATGGTTGGATAGAGATATAGATGAATATAAAGTGGGAGGATGGGGAAAAATAGATAGAGAGTTAGAGATAGATCAAGAGGTAAAGATAGAAAGAGATCTAGGGAGATGGGAGACATATAGAGGGAGATATAGAGAGGAAGAGTTATAAAGATATATAGATGGTGAGATATATTGATATAATTTTTAACTCAATACTACATTGAAATTAAATTGAGATAAATATTTCATTTCTATATGTAATAATTTAGGTATTTAAAAGGAAAAAAAATGAAATCATTTTGTTTCTAGATTTTGATAAAAGATGGATTTTAAAATTTCATTTTTACTAAGAAAATCTTTAATAATATTTTAAAAAATTATTAATTTGAATAACATTGAATTTTTATTAATATTATAGTTTAAAAGAAAAATATCTATTTAATTAATTAAAAATATTAAAAAATTAATTTCTCATTTCATTGTTACAATTTTTCATTATAGTAGACATTGGTACCTTTAAATCTATATTTCATTAGTTTGAATTTTTTAATAAATCGATTAAAAAAAAATTAAAATATTATACACTATTTGGTATCTTCATGTGGGGAAAATATGGATAGGGAAGATTTTTCTCTTCTAATATGATCTCATGCAGTAATAAAGGCCGCCAAGTATTTTATATGTTAAGCTTTTACCTTGTTCGCTACATGTACTTTTTCAAAGTGATAATCTTCAATTGTCTATTTGTATTTACACTATTCACTCTACTTAAATACATGGTTTAGGGAGTGATTTATAGTGAATGAGAGGAAGAGGGACATGGAGAGGAGAGAGAGAGCGGTGAGAGTGCAAATGGAAGATGTAAATATATATATAAAAAAAAAAGGACAATGAGAGGGAGAAATATAAGGATAAAGATATAAGTAGAAAGTAATAGAGAGAGGTAGAAAGGGGGGGATATATATGCATAGAGAGTGATAGAAAGATGACAAGATAGAGATACATATAGAGGGAGAGACGGGAGAAGAAATATAGAGATGTAAAGATTAAAAGGTATAGGAAGGGGGTGATGGAGAGAGATGGTTGGATAGAGATATAGATGAATATAAAAGGGGGGGATGGGGAAAAATAGATAGAGAGTTAGAGATAGATCAAGAGGTAAAGATAGAAAGAGATCTAGGGAGATACAGACAGAGACATAGAGAGGGAGAGTTAGAGAGGAAGAGTTATAAAGATATATAGATGGTGAGATATATTGATACAAAGATAAGGAGATCTAAAGAGGATGAGAAGGAGTGACAAACAAAGGGACAAATACTTAAATTACCTTTCCATAACTCTACAACATTCCCATTGCACACTAAGGTGTGATTGCTAGTTGTATTAATCTACCATTTCTGAACTACTCTATGTGTTTCCCTCTCCGCTTCCATTCGACTCTCCGCACCATTTCTTTCATTTGAGAGAATTTGCAATATTATTAAAAGTGTACTTATTTAATCAAGACCTTATCATTCACAATTATTTCTTGGACAAAGTGATTCAAAAAATCAACATTCTTATGGCGCTCATGATATAATGTATTTTTAGCCAAATATATGGCATTCAGATTGTCACATTTGGTCCTCACAATCTTGCAATCAAAACCAACACGTGTACTAAATATCTATAATCTATTGTCTTCATAGATGCATGCATAACAACCATATATGCTACTTCAAAGGTGGACAAAGAAATTGAAGGTAGTATTTTTATCATCCAATTCATTGCACTCCTAAATAAAGTTAAAACATAGCCATTCTAGTGATCTTTCGACTATCCAAGTCCTATATCCAATTTGCATCAAGAAAATCATGCATGTTTAATTAATTGACCACATCATTAGTAACATGATATTTTAAATACTAATAAAAATTTCCATATATATATATATATATATATATATATATATATATATATATATATATATATATANNNAAACAACATTTTAATAAAATTATAATGCTCCCTACCAATATTAGGCATAAACTTATTCAAAACTCTCCCTGTGTGGGTTATATTTGTTCTAGTGCAAATCATTGCATGCATTGAACTTCCAACAACACTAACATAAGAAAATTTATACATCTCTTCAAAATCATCATCACAATTAGAACACATGTCTAAAATCAACTTAATACTAACCACAATCTAAATATTTATTGGTTTATAGTCTTGCATATTAAATCTTCACAAAATGGTATCAACATATTTAGTTTGAATTAACCAAAAAATATTTGTGTACCCGATCCTTATTAATCTCCATCCCAAGAATAAATTTAACAAGGATAACCTTACTAGGCTAGGAAGTCATGTCCCTTCTCTTCTTTTCTCATATAGATCATAGTAATTGGCACCTTACTAGCCCAAGAAGCCATATGTCCTTTTCTTTCCTCTTGTCTATTGTGTCTCATGGAAGTCTTTAGATGCTATATTGTACTCTTCCAAGAATATGAGCATGGGGTTGTACTCCCACTAAAGTGGGGGCTAACTGTAGTTTTACAAATTGTATCCTCATACAATTTCATGCTCAATTAGGCCTCACTTTGGTGTTCTTGTTTCCATGCCCCTTGATCTGACTGATCTTTCTCAACCCAAGGTCTAATTTTGTAAGTATAGTACCTTTCTGTCTTCCTTGGCCTCTTTCCATCCCTTTCGAACTAAACTAGGGCACCTAGCGACTAGTCCTCTTAGATATGGCACTAGGCACTAGTGTCCAACAACCAAGGGCACAATTTTAAATATCTTACGGGTCAAAAAATGGAGAGTGAAAGAAAAATATTTATGTTAGGCTTATTTATAAATGTGTATCTAGCATTTTAACAAATGCACCGAAGAAGAAAAATGTAAATCCTCCTGATAATCTACTACTTCAAATTTTCAAACTGGAATAACTCAATTTTTCAAAAGGTAAATGAAAAGGAAAACATACAAATGTCGAGACTTTTTCATTGTGTCACAAGCCTAAGTTCTCAAATTGCACTGTTGGAATTCCAAAAGTCTAGTTTCTACAAAGAAAACAAGTATTTGACTATATATAGGTAGAAATAGTTTTTGTTAAATAGTTGATTGATATGGTTTGTGAGTCTTTCAATTTTCTTGGATTTTTCAGTTGAACAGATGAAATTAACAAATTTTTAACCTTTGAACTTTTGTAGTTCTCAAGAAATTTGGAGTAGGGACGCGTAAAGTTATAAGAGTTGAATCCAAATAAGTTACTAAATTTGAGACCACTCACCATTTGTGTGTTCATAGATGACCTAATTATCATAATGTTAGAGAAATTATCTAAGAAATCTCCTTGCTTTTCAAAGGTTTATGAGCAATAATGACAATAAAAACTATTCTACATAGCATAATTCTTGATGTAAGGGGTTCAAATTTCTAGCTTCATTATATTACATGCATCTTGGATTTTAAATAATCATACAAATATATGAGTACATAAGGAATGCAAATCCACAAGAATTCAAAACTTCAAATAAGTTAATAATAAGAAAAATATTGAACTAAAGGTCAAATATCGAAGGCAAAAAAAAAAAGCAATTAGAAAATGATGACTTATTTATCTTTATCATAGGAAATAATTTCCACCAATTTTATTAAGAAATTAGGACAATGGTTGATTCATAATTCTTGGTAAATCCAATCTTAATTTTCCTAACAAAAGTCCACCGATAAATACAATTTACTTTCATGGAAAAGAATCTTATTGTAACATGAAAAGTTTGTAACTAAGCAAAGTCATTCAATAGATTGTGAGTCACAACATATACAAACAAGAGCTGTGCTACAGCTGGAGTCCCACCTAATGCCATGAATAAAAGATGGGAGATTTTGTTGAATAGGGAGAATAGGTGTGAGAACAGCTAACAGGTGAAGAGGCAATTTTGTAAGTCTGAAT
>MU225653.1:2841734-2860956 GCA_018584345.1 Thuja plicata | reverse complement strand
ATTTCAATTTAAAAAGATTATTAGCAAACACTATAGTTTTAACAATGTATTCACTTTTTTCAAAAAAAAATTAATATACATAAGTGAGGTGAAAACATTAGTCTCCGCCTTATATAGGTGGGACTAATAAAAATTATTCAATGTGATTTAAGTAATTGAATATTAAACAAAAGAATAATGAAAAAAATGGGCAACTGCACATAACAATCCAGGAGAAAATGGTGCTTCCATTCGCGGCTGGGCCTAGGGCATGGCGGCCCTAGTCGAATGTTGTTGCGTCTCATGGAAATCCTGTATGCCCATTGTAGTTTGAGCACAATAATGACGACTTCATTGCTGTTAACAAAGATAAACATGGTGACTTCAAGGGCAGCAAGAGGTTTGTCCATGGCGGTGTTAGGGTTTGTGGTTCTCGTGGTTTTGGTAGTTGGAAATCCAATCATGGCTGCTATGTTCGCTCCTCAAGGCCCCCTATGTATGTGGTGATTGGTGTTGGTCTCTCCTCCAGCCGATTCCAATAAGGGAATGTCATTGACTGGTGTTGTGCAGGGGTCTTTTGTACTGGAGGAGCCCCTGTTTCGTAGACAAGAGTGTACTGTTAACCTCACCCAGGACAGAAGCAGAGAAGATAGCTTAAAACGTAGATTGTTGCGAGTAGATTTTAAGGGTTTTGAACAGGGTGTCTACTCCTCAGCCCAGGCTGTTAAGTTAGTTAACATGGGTACTTTAATGGAAATATGGTGGAAATATGGTGGCCCCTTTCGAGCTTAGGAAGTGGAGCAAAGGCTATGGTGGGATAGATTATCAGTTAATCAGAGAAGAGAAGGAGTGATGGATCAGCTCGAGGGACATACAAGGAAGCGATGAAAAAGGTGAGTACAATGAAAACAATATGTTTTGAGCCACTTGTAGAGAAACTTTTAGTTTTCCTGGAATAAGATGTTGAGGAGGAAGTTGTAAAAAATGTAAAATATTTCATGGAGATGGGTCTGATTGGTATATTTAAGGGTTTTTGGCCTTCCTTGTGAGAGCTACACAGGTGGATAACAGAGAAGTGGAGCCCTGTTTTGGAGGGAATTGTTCAGATCTCCCCAGGTGCTTGAGGCTTCTTTGTTTTGACTTTTGATAATGAACTTGACAGAAAGAAAATCTTCTGTCAATCTATTTGAAGTTGTGAAAGTAAATATATGTTGTTGTTGAAACCGTGGTATCCATCTTTTAACCCAACTATCAAATTCTTCAACAAGATCCCCCTGTGGGGAAGAATTCCAAACCTTCCACTTCTATTCTGGTTTGAGTCATGTCTAGAAGCTATGGGGAATTCCTTTGATAAATTTATGAGTGTGGATGTGGGTTCTCAAAACTTTTATCACTCTACTTTTTCTCATATTCTCTGATGTAGATGTTACGAAATCCCTCGCAACAGAAGTGTCACTTAAGCTGGGTAGCGGTGAGTGGATTCAACCAGTGGACTATGAAGGTATTCCATTTAGGTGCAGACAATGTTTCCAAACAATGCATGTGTCAGTGAACTATGCAAGGAAGAGAGTAATTAAATAAGAGACTTGGTCAAAGGATACATCCTTCAAATTCTACTCAGTGGAGAAAAACAAGGATTGTGAGTCAGGGAAGGCTTATAAAGATGTTTTTGTGGTTGTAAGTAAGAATTCAAACTCAGATAAAGCAAGGAAATTAGAGGTCTGCAAGGGGTCTAGAGTAGAGATATGCCAACGGGAAAGGGGTGGCGAGCTTTCAAAGGTTAATGTTGGGGGGGAAATCTTGCGGAACTCCCAATGGAAGACAACCAGGAAAAAGAAGAAAGTTAATGAGGTAGAGGCCACCATACTAATTGAAGGATTGAGAATTGGTTCTGATTTAAATACAAGTGGGATGGAGAATTCGAAGAAGGAATGTACATTTGTTGTTGTTGGGAGTTTTGGAAATTAGGAAATGGTGGTAGTGTTTTCTATTGATGAGATTTTGGAGTCACATGAGAAGTTGGAAGGCTGGAAGAGTGTTGGCAAGTAGTTAAAGGTAAAAGAGACAAGAAGACAAAGAATGGGGGTGGCTTTGATATGATTTTATGTTCGAATGTGAAAGGTGGAGCAATTTGTAAAACTTAATTTTTGGACTTGTTCAAGGGTCCTTTTTTGACTGTTTTGTTTTCTTGGGTGAGGCGGTTCTCCTCCTATAACTGCTCTTGGTTCAGGCCAAGAAAAAACTCGATTTAATAATAGTAAAAACACAACCTTATCACCGAATAAAAAAAAACAATGGGCATGCACACCAAGATGGTGAACAAAAAAGTGGTCACTCATAAAAGAAACTCAAAAACATATCTAACGTATTCACCTGAATGCATTATGACTTAAAAATTATGAGACATAGTGCATATAAGGTTCTAAAAAAACCTTGATCACATTAATAATATAAAAACCCTGATTGGGTTATTAAAATTAATGTGACCTGATTACATTCTTATGATCATACTTTTTTTAAAAACATATGACACTATAAAACTAGCTAACACTTTTAAAAAACCAAAAAGAATTCATTTGTGTTTTTTTTGTTATCAACCAAATCAATATGCCACGATATTGGAGAGGAAACACATCAGCTCTCATGAACTAATTGCACAAATATATAGGTCTTGCAACTCTTCTTCTCTTCTATGTCAACAAGCAACATTCATGAAAATAGGGTAGTCCTAATGAACCTAGGACATCCCAACGTGACAACATAAGTTGATAAGACAGTTAATTGCAATGGAATTGATTTCCTTGGTGGTATGACTATATATAGTTGCATGGATAGTACACTTTAAAATCGGTAATTTGCGTAGCTCTAATATAGAAAATTAGGTGAACCAAGTAGAAAAAAAAATGTGCTTTACTAAAGAATGTCCAAAACCATTAAGAGTAGCCAAACCACTAAGAGTGCCCAAAAAGAATCAATGGAGCACATCACTTGGACTTCTTTGTTTCATATAGAGCTTTCACAATAAGGGTGTGTGTTCTTTCATTTCCCACATATATTTTTTAATCTTAGAGAGGTGTATTTTGAGGATTGAAAGAAACATAATTATAGGTATAAGCATAAACCATAACGAGCAATTTGAATCTATGAGAAAAGGAGTTTGTTCCACCTCCACATTACACATATGTATACCCTCTTTATCAACTTCCTCCATCCTGTTTTATTCCCTCACCAATAGTAGATTACTTCAACCTCATACATGGAAAACAAGCTCGATCTAGTCAATACACAACAAGGAGTAACATTTATTAGTCATGGTTGGGGAATGGAAGGAGGCAAATCAATATGGGTTAAGTATGCTAGACCCACTACCCAAAACCAAGGAACACTTCTCATTTTCAATTTTGATACCACCTTTTCTCCACACACTCTAAGGTCCCGCTTCTAATGTGTTGATTTTTCCATATGATTGTGCAAGTTTCCTCTATGAAGTAGCACATTCCAATCAATAAGGACTTTGATCAAATGCCAACTTGAGAGGATTTGATCTTGGATAAGGTCCTATCCACAATCCTCTACACTTTAGACTCTAATAGACCTAGGTGGGTGTACCTATATCAATACCCTTATAATCCTAGTTCCTTTTCACATGGGTATTGCAATAAATGAGTTCACGATATAAGAAAATCAAGTGGATGTATGATCTCAATTGGATTTGGCTATATCGTTTGATTTAGTGACATTAAAATATTTGAGAACAGATCATCCTAACCCTAAATCTTGAAATTAAAATATAACTAAAACTAAATAGCATGAAAAGGTAACTTTTTATTATTTTAAAGATGTATTGGAGTTTTGGAATAGAAAAACATGATCAACGCCTATCCTAGGGCTAATGGAGTAAAAATAGAGTGGAGATAGTGAAATAATTATGATAATTAACCACTAACATACATAATCCCCTTGATTATTGCCTAACATTAACCATGCTTACAGACAAAATAACTCCTTTTACATGACCTTTAAAGACCTATTTTATACCAGACTAAGCCTGAAAATAGGGCCTTGAATTCCCTTTTAGAAGACAAGGAAGAAACAAGCCTCATGCCTTTTACAAAATATAGGTGCCATTAGGTATCCACCTAACACGCTAAAAGACAAAAAAATGTACTACTGACAAGATTAGACATTCTTTTTCATCCTTTGCAAGTGGTAGTTTTTATTGACGATCTAGAACCATTTTTCTCACACAAATCTTCTTATCAAGTTGGATAAAATTTGATAACACTACAGACATATTAAAGCCACCTTGAGAGAGAGCAAGTTGTAGATTTTCACATAATATGCATTTAATGATTAAATACTTCCACATGGCTTCAAAATCCTTTTTGTGTGATTGATGTCAACCTTGAGAATAAGATCAGATTACTTTTAAGCTCTTCTCAAGACAAAAAAGAAAAGAAAATTCAAAATTTTAGAAAAGGGCAGGAACCAACTGTCACTTCCTTTTTCAAAATTTGAAAGTGATCTCTCAAGTTGATGGGAGAAACCAAAATAGATTATAGAGCCTTGGCTCCTTCATCCTTTAATTTCTGAATGCTCTAGAGATTCCTTTTGTAGTTCTCATCATTGATTTTTCTTCTGGCTATCTCCATTTTGACTAATCCTTATTCAAATTTTGATAAAACATTCAAATTTGAATCCAATTTGTGCACTATGAGGATCTCATCTACATGAACACCAACATTGGATCCAAAACTGTCCTTATTTCTCATTTATATTAATATTTAGCCCTTAATTTATTTCCTTTATCATCAAATAAAGAATGCATATGATAATTGGTAAGATTCTAAAAATCAAAAAGTTTTGTTTTGATTACCTTTGTATAAACTCTATGAGTGATGAACATCTAAATTAAAACCTTGAATTTTTCCTTCATTTCACTAATCATCTCATACAAGTATTCAGGCAAGGACCTCTCAAAATAAAACTCCAAACCCTTTATAAATCTCTGAAGAAAAGAAGCAGGACAAGCCAAATACCTCTGCCATTTCAAATGGGCTGATAAAATCCATGAGCTCATTTTTCTCATCCTAGGCTATCTCTGCATGATTGAGAATTGAAGTAAATCTAGACTCTAAAAGATTATTTATTATCTCTATCATAGTCTTGGCTTCATATCCTCTAATATCTTTATACAACTGGCCTATTCTCCTTTTATTTTTGAATTGTCAACCCTAGCTATTGCTAGGTCATTTATGATGCCCAACATTTCTTCTGAATTCTAATAAGTAGGAGTTGGAAAATAGTAGCATTTCCTCCTATTCTCTATGTCTTTCTCTTGTGATCTTGTTCTCCTCATCTAGCATTTTGGATACTTTATGTGCAAACCTAGCAACATTAATTATTAAATCAGTAGCCTCAAAAACTGAAGTATCTAAAGATTTTTTTAGAAGGATTTGACCATACAATTTATCATGTTGTTGAATCATGGAAGGTTTTTGTCTTGCTAGGTATAGAGACCAGATTTCCAATATGTCCAACTTGTCATCAAATGTAGAGCCAACATATGAAATTTTGGCTTGCTCAAGATACATATTGTCAAAATAGATATCGTGTCTCCTCCTCAAACTGTCAAAATAAATAGTTGAATAAAGATCCTAGCCTTCTAAAAGTAAGACACTACTTCTCTTTACAATTTTTCTCCATATCTTAGGAGTCATGTTCTCCAACTTTTCTTTTTCCTTCTCCAATATTTCATCCTTCAACTTTAGTCTTTCTCTTTCATAAATGCCTTCAAATGATATTGAAGTATCTCATTAGTCATGCTTATAAGAAAAAATTGCTTGAATTCTCTTGTTTGGATGGAATTCTCATCACTAATAAATTATTTTGAAGAAGCCAACCTTACATCATCAATTATGTCACCTCCTAATCTGAATGCAACAAAACCCTCTTGTTGGAATTAATGGGAAGTAGTACTGAGAGGGGAGGGGTGAATCAGTACCTCTAAAACTTTTAACACTTTTCACAATTCATCATTAGTAATCATTCATTACTGCATTACCGACCATTACTGTTGTTCTTTCTTATGCATGTAGTATTATTCCATAATCTTTAATTGTTTGTAAGATTCATAGAAACATTCATGAAAATGATAAATACATAACACAAGATATGGTATCTCAGAAAACTCATGTTAGGAAGTAAAAACTGCAGTGGGGATGGCACCCACAAAACTTCACTATCTGCAGAATGGAAGGGAGTCGGTAAAGGCTTACAATTGATCACTTTCGATGATCTATCCTGTTAGGAGTATTGAGGTGGAGACCGGTTAAGATCTACTCTGTCAAGAGCTTTAACAACACTAATTTAAGTGTGCACTTGGTTAAGAGATTTACAGTAGGACTGTTAAGTCCACCTTTCTTGAAAGGATTTCTTATGTGTACTACACTTGTTAGAATGAGTACATATGATTGACCTGACTGTATGCAATCTACAATTGCTGATAACAGATCCATTAAATCTCTCATAATTATAATATCACCTTAAGTGACTGGTTAATACCTTTCTCTACTCGTCGGTAGCCTGTGTTCTTGTTCTTGAAACTGATTTGATTCTTTTCTGTCTTTCTGCATGAATTCTCTTGTCTGGTCTCTAGATGCTCTCCGTGGCTACAATCTTCATTGAACAACAATTGTTTACAATAGATTGAGCACCTATTTAGACAAGTATTTGACCTATCTTAGAATCACGCATTACAATGTTAACTCTTAGATCCAAGGTTTACAAATTGACCTTGATCTTTAGTTTGCATGTTTTAAATCAGTAAAACTAATTAAAACAATATTAAATACATTGCTTCCTCCGCACATAATGGATTTAAAAGCAAATCAAGAATCTATAAATACAACTTCAGTGATTTATCTGACGTGGAAAGTCAGATCCACTTTTTGCGGGATGTAACTGACTGTCGGTTCTTGGTCGTTGGGTTGAACTGAAAGTCTATCAGCGTTCCTTTGTTTGAACTGATTGTCGGGTTCCCTTCATCTGTCGGGTCCCTCTCTGTGTTGTTCCATCGGGTTGCACTGTTGTTACTTGTCAGGTTCCTTTTACCTTTTTGTCATCGGATAACACTGAATAGTGTTTGTCGGGTAACCTTGGCGTCGAGTAGTGTTGTGCCCTGTCTATCGGTGTAGTGTAAATCGATGGTGCAGATCATGTTTTTCCTTGTGTGTACTAATGGAAAAATATAATGCCTTCACCTCTTGGGAGAAGGAACCTCAATTTGTACTCCCAATCTGGTGTCAAATCTATGTGGTGGAATGAGCTTCTCTACTTGAGTTTTAAATTCCTCATAAGACTCAAATAGGATATCTCAGCCACGTATTAGAGTGTGTAACAATGTAATAGCCTTTATAATTTCTTCAATAATTAAATGATATTAAGTCTATGAGGAAGGGGCTAGCATAGTATTCTTTACAGATGAAGCAACAGAGGATCTAGTAGGTGGAAGGACTACCTGAGGAGGAGGTTGTGAGATTGTAGGAGTATACCTGAAGGTGATGCTTCGTATCTTGGTGGAGGTGGTGATTGGATAAGGATAAGTGGTGAAAAATATTGCCCAATTAGAGAGCTAATAGATGATGGAGGGGATGATGACTCTAACCCTTCCTCAATTAGATGAGATATGGACTCTATAGTCTATGATTGTGATCATGATTGGGCATGTAGAAAAGATAGTTGGTCCATATCCTTATACTCTTTTTAGCCTCTGGAAAAAATATCATTTCAGAAGGGAGCATAACTTTTATCATTATTTTTCCTAAAATTTTCATTATAACTAATCTTATACCACCCGTCCTTCTATTTTAGGACTTCCTGATAATTCTGTGTATTTATAATTAAATCTTCCTCTTGATCTCATTCATGGTTAGAGAGTTTACCCTTAATTATGCCATGTGGATAAACCATTTAGAGTCATAAAATCTATACTTAGAAAAATAACCTTAAACGCTATTAAACCCAAACCTCACTCGACCATAAGCTTAAATAAATACCAACCTTGACTTTGAACCTAATGTGATTACAATATTTAAACAAAATAGTTATCCTAAAGCTAAAAATAGACCAAATTGAAACTTAAACCTGATAGTATATAAAGATAAACCCCAACCCCAATCCTGATTAGACCCTACCCCTAACACATAAAAACTTGAAACTTAGTTCCCTAACAATAAATGAAAATAAATTCTAAACCTAAACCAAATTGAATTCTAATGAAAACCCTAAATCAAGTTGAACCTTAATCATAAAACTAAACGAATACCAAACCAAATTAAACATTAATTATAAACCAAAATTTACCCCAAACTTAATGATAAATAAAATTGAACCCTGACATTGAGATTATTTGAACACTAAAGAAAATCGAACCCTAACCCTAATCATGATGAAGCAATATAAGAAACTTAGCGATTATCAAATTTATGTTGCTCTTTTAATCCAAACAAATCTACAGGAAATAGAATCAAATTAAATCCTAGAACCCTTTTAAAACATAACCTTAAACATTATTAAACCCAAACCTCACTCGGCGATAAGCTTAAATAAGTACCAACCTTAACTTTGAACCTAATGTGATTAAAATATTTAAACAAAAATATTTATCCTAAAACTAAAAGTAGACCAAATTGAATCTTAAACCTAATAGTAGAAAAAGATAAAGCCAAACACCAATCTAGATTAAACCCTACCCCTAACACAAGAACTTGAAACTTAGTTCCCTACTAATAAACGAAAATAAATTCTAAACCTAAACTAAATTGAATTGTAATCAAAACCCCAAATCAAGTTGAACCCTAATCATAACTAAATGAACACCAAACCAAATTAAACACTAACTCTAAACTAAAATTTAACCTAACCTTAACGATAAAGAAAATTGAATCCTAACACTGAGAGTATTTGAACACTAAAGAAAATTGAACCTTAACCCTAAACCTAATGAAGCAGTATAAGAAACTAAACCTAGCTATTATCGAATTTGTGTTGCTCTTTCAATCCAAACAAATCTATAGGACATAGAATCAAATAAAATGCTGGAACCCTTTTAAAAAATAACCTTAAACACTATTAAACCCAAACCTCACTTGACCATAAGCTTAAATAAGTATCAACCTTGACTTTGAACCTAATGTGATTACAATCTTTAAACAAAAATAGTTATCCTAAAACTAAAAATAGTCCAAATTGAATCTTAAACCTGATAGTAGACAAAGCTAAATCCAAACCCCAATCCAAATCAAACCCTACCTCTAACACATAAGAACTAGAAACTTATTTCCCTAAAAATAAATGAAAATAAAGTCTAAACCTAAACCAAATTTATTTGTAATGAAAACCCTAAATCAACTTGAACCTTAATCATAAAACTAAATGAACACCAAACCAATTTAAACACTAAATCTAAACCAAATTTTACCCTAACCTTAACAATATAGAAAATCGAACCCTAACACTAAGAGTATTTGAACACTAAATATAATTGAACCCTAACCCTAAATCTGAAGGAGCAGTATAAGAAACTAGACCTAGAGATTATGAAATTTGTGTTGCTATTTTAATCCAAACAAATCTACATGGCATAGAATCAAATCAAAACATGGAACCCTTTTTAAAAAAACTTTTAAAACTATTAAACCCAAACCTCACTCGGTCATAAGCTTAAATTAGTACCAACCTTGACTTTGAACCTAATATGATTACAATATTTAAACAAAAATAGTTATCCTAAAACTAAAAATAGACCAAATTGAATCTTAAAACTGATAGTAGACAAAGCTAAATCCAAACCCCAATCTAGATTAAACCCTACCCCTAACACATAATAACTTGAAACTTAGTTCCCTATTAATAAATGAAAATAAACTCTAAACCTAAACCAAATTAAATTGTAATCAAAACTCTACATCAACTTGAACCCTAATCATAAAACTTTATCAACACCAAACCAAATTAAACACTAATTCTAAACAAAAATTTACCTGAAACTTATTGATAAAGAAAATTAAACCCTAACACTGAGAGTATTTGAATACTAAATAACGTTGAACCCTAAACCTAAACCTAATGAAGAAGTATAAGAAACTAAACCTAGTGATTATCAAATTTGTGTCGCTCTTTTAATCCAAACAAATCTACGGGACATAGAATCAAATCAAGTCCTGGAACCTTTTTTTAAAAATAACCTTAAACACTATTAGACCCAAACCTCACTCGACCATAAGCTTAAATAAGTACCAACCTTTACTTTGAACCTAATGTGATTACAATCTTTAAACAAAAATAGTTATCCTAAAACTAAAAATAGACCAAATTGAATCTTAAACTTGATAGTAGACAAAGGTAAACCCAAACCCCAAACAAGATTAAACCCTACCCCTAACACATAAGAACTTGAAACTTAGTTCCCTAATACTAAACAAAAATATATTCTAAACCTAAACCAAAGTGAATTGTAATCAAAACCCTAAATCAAGTTTAACCCTAATCATAAAATAAAATGAAAACCAAATCAAATTAAACACTAACTCTAAACCAAAATTTACCAGAACCTTAACGATAAAGAAAATTGAACCCTCACACTAAGAGTATTTGAATAATAAATAAAATTGAACCCTAACCCTAAACTTGATGAAGCAGTATAAGAAACTAAACCTAGCGATAATCAAATTTTTTGTTTATATTTTAATCCAAACTAATCTACAAGACATAGAATCAAATCAAATCCTGTAACCCTTTTAAAACATAACCTTAAACACTATTAAACCCAAACTGCACTTGGCCATAAGCTTAAATAAGTACCAACTTTGACTTTGAACCTAATGTGATTACAATCTTTAAACAAAAATAGTTATCCTAAATCTAAAAATAGACCAAATTAAATCTTAAACCTGATAGTAGACAAAGCTAAACCCAAACTCCAATCAAGATTAAACCCTACCACTAACACATAAGAACTTGAAACTTAGTTCCCTAATAATAAATGAAAAACAAATTCTAAACCTAAACCAAATTGAATTGTAATCAAAACCCTAAATCAACTTGAGCCCTAATCATTAAACTAAATGAACACCAAACCAAATTAAACATTAACTCTGAACCAAATTTTACCTAAACCTTAATGATAAAAAAATTGAACCCTAACACAGAGAGTATTTGAACACTAAAGAAAATTGAACCCTAACCCTAAACCTGATGAAACAATATAAGAAACTAAACCTAGGCATTATCAAATTTGTGTTGCTCTTTCAATCCAAATAGATTTACAAGACATAGAATCGAATCAAATCCTGGAACCCTTTTAAAAAATAACCTTAAACACTATTAAACACAAACCTCACCCGATCATAACTTGAAATAAGTATGAACTTTGACTTTGAACCTAATGTGATTACAATCTTTAAGCAAAAATGGTTATCCTAAAGCTAAAAATAGTCCAAATTGAATCTTAAACTTGATAGTAAAATAAGCTAAACCAAAACCCCAATCCAAATTAAATCCTACCCCTAACACATAATATTTTGAAACTCAATTCCCTAACAATAAATGAAAATAAATTCTAAACCTAAACCAAATTGAATTGTAATGAAAACCCTAAGTCAATCTGAACCCTAATCATAAAACTAAATGAACACCAAACCAAATTAAACACTAACTCTAAACCAAAATTTACCAGAACCTTAATGATAAAGAAAATTGAACCCTAACACTAAGAGTATTTTAATAATAAATAAAATTGAACCCTAACCCTAAACCTGATGAAGTGGTATAAGAAACTAAACCTAGCGATAATCAAATTTTTGTTGCTATTTTAATCCAAACTAATCTACAAGACATAGAATCAAATCAAATCCGGGAACCCTTTTGAAACATAACCTTAAACACTATTAAAACCAAACCTCACTCGGCCATGAGCTTAAATAAATACCAACTTTGACTTTGAACCTAATGTGATTACAATCTTTAAACAAAAATAGTTATCCTAAATCTAAAAATAGACCAAATTGAATCTTAAACTTGATAGTAGACAAAGCTAAACCAAAACTCCAATCAAGATTAAACCCTACCACTAACACATAAGAACTTGAAACTTAGTTCCCTAATAATAAACCAAAATAAATTCTAAACCTAAACCAAATTGAAGTGTAATCAAAACCCTAAATCAACTTGAACCCTAATCATAAAACTAAATGAACACCAAACCAAATTAAATATTAACTTTGAACCAAAATTTATCTGAACCTTAACAATAAAAAAATTGAACCCTAACACAGAGAGTATTTGAACACTGAAGAAAATTGAACCCTAACCCTAAACCCGATGAAGCAATATAAGAAACTAAACCTAGCGATTGTCAAATTTGTGTTTCTCTTTTAATCCAAATAAATTTACAGGACATATAATCGAATCAAATCCTGGAACCCTTTTAAAAAATAACCTTAAACACTGTTAAACACAAACCTCACCTGACCATAACTTGAAATAAGTATGAACTTTGACTTTGAACCTAATGTGATTACAATCTTTAAGCAAAAATGGTTATCCTAAAGCTAAAAAATAGACCAAATTGAATCTTAAACTTGATAGTAAACAAGGCTAAACCAAAACCCCAATCCAAACTAAACCCTACCCCTAACACATAAGATTTTGAAACTCAATTCCCTAACAATAAATGAAAATAAATTCTAAACCTAAACCAAATTGAATTGTAATGAAAACCCTAAGTCAATTTGAACCCTAATCATAAAATTAAATGAACACCAAACCAAATTAAACACTAACTCTAAACCAAATTTTAACCTAACCTTAACGATAAAGAAAATTGAACCCTAATGCTAAACCTGATGAAGCAGTATAAGAAACTAAACCTAGTGACTATCAAATTTGTGTTCCTCTTTTAATCCAAACAAATCTACAGGACATAGAATCAAATCAAATCTTGGAACCCTTTTAACAAAAACCTTAAACACTATTAAACCCAAACCTCACTCGACCATAAGCTTAAATAAGTACCAACTTTGACTTTGAACCTAATGTGATTACAATCTTTAAACAAAAATAGTAATCCTAAAGCTAAAAATAGACCAAATTAAATCTTAACCTAATAGTAGACAAAGATAAACCCAAACCCCAATCCAGATTAAACCCTACACATAACACATAAAAAAATGAAACTTAGTTCCCTAACAATAAACAAAAATAAATTCTAAACCTAAACCAAATTGAATTGTAATAAAAACCCTAAATCAACTTGAACCCTAATCATAAAACTAAATGAGCACCATACCGAATTAAACACTAACTCTAAACCAAAATTTGCTTGTACCTTTAACACTAAGAGTATTTGAACACTAAATAAAATTGAACCCTAACCCTAAACCTAATGAAGCATTATAAAGAATAAACCTAGAGATTATAAAATTTGTGTTGCTCTTTTAATCTAAACAATTCTATAGGACATAAAATCAAATCAAATCCTAGAACCCTTTTAAAACATAACCTTAAACACTATTAAACCTAAACCTCACTCGACCATAAGCTTAAATAAATACCAACCTTGACTTTGAACCTAATGTGATGGGTGGGGGGGTGTAGAAGGAGAGAGATAGCTAGAGGGGGATAGAAGAGAGGGAATGGAAGGAGGGAGGGAGAGAGAAGATCGGAAGAGTTAGAGAGATATATGTAGGATGGTAGGAGAGACAAGATAAATAGAAGTTATTCCCTAAACTAAATTAATCATTAACAATAGACCTAAACCAAATTGAACATTAACCATAAACCAAAAATAGCATTAAACATAAACCATAAACCAAATTTCAATTCTACCACTAACTTTTATTCTATAGATATTCCTAAACCCAACACTAAACAAAATTTAACATTAACCCTAAATTTAATCAAATTATAACCCTAACTCTAAATAACAACCTAAATTTTAGGCTTGATCGTAAAGTTAATTCAATAGTACACCAACTTAATCCATTACCCCAATCGTTGATAAAATTGAGCCCTAAGTCTAATATACAAATATGTTGAACCACAGTTGTTACACTAAACAAAATAAAACCCAAACCCTAAAGCTAATTGAACATTAAACCAAATTGAACCCTAATCATAAACCACAATAGTGTAACACTAACAATAAACAAAAATAAAACCCTAAATAAATGTGATTAAGCACTAAACCTCATTTTAACCTCTAACTCTAACCCTAGCCCTATCAGTAAACCAAATTTAACCTCAATCATGTAAACCTTATAAAATGTAATCCTAAACCTACACTAGATTGAATCCATACATTAAAGTAAATTGAAACCTAATAGTAAACTAAATTTAACCCTAAACCTAAGCCTAATTATATCCTAAACCAAATTAAATCCTTAATCTAAACTAAATTAAACCCCAATCCTAAATAAAATTAAACCTTGACTATAACACAACTAAATAAAATGATAACTAAAAACGTGATTGAATATTAAACCAAATCAAACTCTAATCCCAAGCAAAATTATAGCTAAAGCTAACACTAAACGAATTTGAACCCTGATTATAAATCAAATTATACACTAAAACTAACACTAAACCAAATTGAATGCTAATCCTAACAATAAAATAAATTTAATTGTAACCCTAAACATAATTGAACATTAAACCAAATTGAAATCTATAATGAAGAGAACCCCAACCCTACACAAAATCTAAACAAAAAAAATTAAATGAAAATCAAATAATAATGCTAAAACAAATTAGATCTCAAATCTTACGATTACAAGATGACCGCAGATTCAAATCAAAATTAGGCACTACATTAGGCCCAATTTACATCGTCTTTGGTGCCTCGGGCTACATTCAAGGTTTAAAATTGGTGCCAAATTAGGCGTCATTAACACCAACTTGGGCATCCCAAACAAATTACATTTATGGGTCAAAATCAGTGATAAATTGGATGTTAACCACAACCTCGTTAAACATGACAAACCACCGCAGATATTTATAGAGTCGCGACAACATCTCATATTTTTGAAATTGTAAATAAATGTATTAAATTCACGGGAAACACTTAGTGTAGAGCTCATTAATGAGTAAAAAATTTAAAAATTCACTCCCGCATTAAACTTAATTCCATAAGTCACTCTGAGCTTTTGTATCAGTTGTTCGTTTTCCTGTTGTTCTTGTTGATCTTTTAGTTTTCATTTTGGATGCCCGCTTTTATTTTATTGTCAAATATATAGTAGAGGATAGACGACGTTTACAGTGTTTGGTCGCCTGGTTTAAATTTTTTGTGAGATAAAGAGTAGAGGATAGATGGATAGAAATCAAACCCCTGATTTCACTTTAAATGTGAAAACATGTTTTGCCTTTTGGTTCAATTTGAATCCATATAAATATATTTGTATAGAATTTCCCCTAGGTTGCGTCAAAATGTCGAGCAATGGAGGGAGCGGAGCAGACTTTGGCCATAATGAGGTAATACATTGTCAATTTATAGATTTGTAAATTTTTTCATTGTTTCTTCGATTTTTAGTTTTTAGTTTTTTATTTCTAAATCTAAAAGAAGAAATTTATTTATTGTATATATATATAGGGACATGAGACTGGAAAAGAAAAAGAGGCATTGACAACCATATTGGGGATAAACGTAGTAAAAAAATTAGATGGTATTGATTTTAGAAAGCTTGCCAGTTACTTTGAAAAATGATCTAGTAATGAATCTAAAGCGTGTCCAAGGGAATTAATTGATTCCCAAGTCACTACTGCAACGATCATAAGATCTAGGAGGAAATCAATAACAATAAACTCTAAGAATGTGAATAGGGAACATGGACTTTCATTATTGCAGCCACTCGCGGGACACAGACTTATTCCACCATGCAATGCACTTCATCTTGAATTGGTAGCTACAATGCCAAGATAGAATACGATGTGGTTTTAGGGGAGGTCTGAATGAACGATGGTGGAAAAAAGTTTGTGAATAGGTTGAAAGAAGAATGCCTTCAATGGTTCAAAGACCATCTACATTTTCCATTCTCAAAGATACCCATGCACCTACAAAAAGAAGTTATGTTAGGAATAACAATCCACAAGACAACTAAGAGGGGGGGTGAATCAGTTGTAATCTAGATTATTAAACTTTATACTTTATAAACCAAATCTGCCAATGTAAATGATAACATAGTAATAGACAACACCATAACACAATATTTGTTTTCGAGGAAACCTTGTTAAAGGTTAAACCCCAGTAGGAATTAACACCCACAAATAATGTATTGAGAGTATAGTATCCCTGTTAAAAGATATTAGCCCTGTTAGCAGCTTGTTACAATATTACAGTACACAGTCCTTGTTAGGAGATAGACCCTGTTAGGAGTCAAAGAAAATAGTAGGCTCGCTACCAAGGCACACTGCCTAAAGAAGGTTAAAGCCACCCTCAAGGATTCACAATCTGAATCAAGTGTATAAAGCAAATACACATTCCAGCGAACTATATGATAGCAACTGTCTTTGCTTGGTCAATTCCAATGATGTATCAACTCTTCTTTATATCCAGCAATCAACAAGCTTCACAGCTTCCACACTTCTCTTTCTTTTCTCTATCACACTTCTTTTCAAGAATTTATCTTTCATATATACCCTCTTACAATAATTCATTAGGTCGGCCAGTTAAGCTTTCCTAATACATAATTAACTAGGTCGGCCAATTAAGGCTTTCCATCATACAAATAGTTACATATCCCCTTGCTAAGAAACACATGGCATCTATAACAAGTATACAACATTTACAATTCATTACATATACTTTCAGATCCACAATTCATGCTCTAAATTAATTTCACACGCTACATGTCTGAAGTCGGCCAAAAAATAGGTCTTTTCTAGAATACACACCACAACTGACGTCATCAGTATCCAATCAACAATCAAACTCAACCCATTACTCTATCATATGTCGCCTATCCATTAGTAATCTCACAAGTTCTAAAATATCTTCGCCAGAAAGATATACCTAAAACACAGAGACCTGCTCTGTCTAGAATCACAGTTATAGTCCAGAAAACTAGTCTTCACTAAATCAACTGTAACATCCACAGTAGGTAACATAAAGTCAAGCGACCTTAGGGATAAGGTCAACACACATCCTTCTGCATAATTCCAACTTTGATCACTCTGAAATCATATGTATAGTGTCCGTAGACTCCATCCAGTTAAGTAGCTAGTATGTCTTCTTCATAGAAATATATGTTGACATCAATGACAAAACATGAATATCAACAACGTGATCAGTAACCAAAACTGATATCATCCAACAATCTCCCCCTTTGGCATTGATGGAAACATATGGGAAAATCCATATGTATCAACCCCAAAAGTACTCACTCTCAATACAATCTTCTCAATATCCTCAACACAAATCTCCCCAAAATAGTAGGGATTTTCACATAGATTTCTTCCCCCTTTGGTAGCAATGGAAAAGGATGCCATAATTCATATGTAGTCTTCTGTAAGATGTATCTTTTTCAAATCTTCATGTCCAATCAGCTAGGTGCAAGATCACCCAAATTTACTCCATAGTATTCTCCTACGATCATTCCCACTAAGGATTAGATCCATACATCAAGTCCAGAGAATGATATAGCTCTGAGATCCATTGGATTGATGCACATTTGCATCATTTAGTTTTCACTGGGAGGGGCCATCACCCCAAGAATGCCTCTGAGATATTCAAAAGCATCTTTTGGCAAAGGTTTAGTAAATATATCTTCTATCTGTTCCTTTGTGCTAATATACTCCAGTTTGATCTCTCTATCTACTACCTTCTCCCTTAAGAAATGATACTTGATGGAAATATGTTTAGTCTTTGAATGCATTATAGGATTATTTGACATATTTATTGTGCTGGTGTTATCACAATGGATAACCACTGGTTCTTTGAAAAGTATTCCGATGTCTTTCAACATTTGTATCATCCAAACAACTTGTGTATAGTTTATTGCAGCAACAACATACTCTGACTCAACAGTAGATTGAGCAATACAGTTCTGCTTCTTGCTCAACCAAGAAACCAGCCTCTTTCCAAGGAAAAATGCACCACCACTAGTGCTCTTCCTATCATCCACATTACCTGCCCAATCACCATCAGTAAAAACTTGCAATGTAAAATCATCAGATTTTTCATACCATAATCCATATTCTTCTATTCCTTTCAAATATCTGAAAATTCTTTTTATAGCAGCAAAATGTGTCTCTTTAGGATCTGCCTGATATCTAGCCACAATTCCAACTACATTGGTAATATCTGGTCTAGTGTGTGTCAGATATTGTAGACCTCCAATCATTGATTTGTACTTAGTCTGCCCAACACTTTTGAGTCTCATCACTTTTAGTCAGTTTGTTCCCTGTCACCATGGGTGTACCAACAAGTTTACAATCTTTCACTCCAAATTTCTTCAACATTTCCTTAAGATACTTGGTCTGAGATTTAAATATTTTATTCTTACTCTGATTAATTTGCAAACCAAGAAAAAATTTCATCTCACCAATCATTGACATTTCAAACTCATTCTCCATTTCTTTAGCAAACTTCTTACTCATTTTATCATTTCCTCCAAAAATGATATCATCAACAAAAACTTCTATGATTAAGATTCCATCTTCATCAGTACTTAAATACAAATTACTGTCTGCATTACCTTTTATGAAACCAAGACAAAGTAGATGTTTATCCATTCTTGCATACCATGCCCTCGGTGCTTGTTTCAGTCCATACAGTGCCTTCTTCATTCTGCAAACCATGTTTTCATCATATGTCAAAGGGCTCAATGTACACTTCTTCTTCTAGATCACCATTCAAGAATGTTGATTTCACATCCATATGATACACTTTGAAGTCTTTATGTGCAACAAGCAAGGAATATTCTCACAGCTTCCAATCTAGCAACAGGTGCAAATGTTTCTTCATAGTCTATGCCTTCTTGTTGTGAGTAGCCTTTACATACCAATCTAGCCTTGTTTCTTACCACCGTGCCTTCCTCATCCATTTTTTTTCTTCTAAAAACACACTTAGTGCCAATCACATTTTTGTTCTTAGGTCTTGGAACCAATTCCCAAGTATTGTTCTTCTTTATCTGTTCTAGTTCTTCTTCCATGGCTTTAGTCCAAGATTCATCTTTACATGCTTCATCAG
>MU225653.1:2816519-2830372 GCA_018584345.1 Thuja plicata | reverse complement strand
GGAGTATTGTCACCAAATCTAACAACACCACCATCATGTCTTTTCAAACTCACAAACTTATTTTTATCTCTAGTCATATGATGTGAACAACCACTATCTATGACCCATTCAGATTTATTTTCAACTCAAGATACTAATGCTTTTTCTTCATGCATAGGTTCATCATCCTTAATAGAAATAAATCCAATTTCATCATAATCACCATTCTCATCATCAGATACACCTTCACTAGCATAATAACATTCCTTATCCTTTGAGAACTTAGACTTGAAAAACTTAGGTTTGTGCTTTGGAATTCTTGTAGGACATCTAGATGAAAAATGATCGATCTTGTTACATGAAAAACATTTCAAAGGTAATTTTCCCTCAAACTTACCCTTACCTCTCTTTTCTCTTCTGGCGATTAGTGTAACAATTTCATCTAGCTTTCTTTCTTCTTCCTATATTTGTTCCCATTCATCAACATAGGCTCCAAGTTCTTTTAGATCATTACTGCTCGTGCTTGCATTTCCAGGTAAGATTCTTTTTCTTTTGTACACAGTTGCTTTGAATGCTGACTCAACCTTAGGTAGAGTGTCTCCCAATTCTGTGGATTCAAATGTAGTTAGCTTGCCAATCAACATCTCTCTAGTGAAGTTTGGTGTCAAAGGTATGATCTCCTCTATGGCCTGAACCTTGGTTCTATATGCAGGTGTCATAGATCTTAGTATCTTTGCAATAACTTCTTCCTCACTGTAAGTTCCTCCAGAGTTCCTAATACCAGTAACTACCTCAGTAATTCTCTGTGCATATGCTCGGATGTTCTCATCTTCTCTCATATTCAGTGATTCCATCTTTGTCTTCCAGTTCTGTAACTTTGCTTTCTTTGTAAACTTGTCTCCAACATATAGTGCTTCCAGTCTTGACCATATTTCATGTGCAGAGACCAAGTCCTTTACTTCAGTAAATTCTCCTTCTGATAATGCGCTGATTAAAGATTCCCTTGCAACCATATTGCATGAGAATAGCTTCTTTTGATCTTCATTGGCTTTCTCTAATTCATCCTCAGACACTATATTTTCCTTCTTCTTTGTTATCATCCAGTAGTCAATTCCCAGACATAGAAAATGTGTTATCATCTTGTTCTGCCAACTGTCAAAGTTTTCAGAGTCAAACTTTGGACTATCCTTCCTGTAGTAAGTCATCTTCAAGATCACCTCAAGCTGTTAAACTTTCTCTCTGAGGACCAGTAGCTCTGATACCAATTGTTAGGAATAACAGTCCACAAGACAACTGAGAGGGGGGGGGGTGAATTAGTTTTAATCTAGATTATTAAAGTTTATACTTTATAAACCAGATCTACAAATGTAAATGATAACACAGTAATAGACAACACCATAACACAATATTTGTTTTTGAGGAAACCCTATTAAAGGTAAAACCCCAATGGGAATTAACACCCACAAATAATGTACTGAGAGTATAGTATCCCTATTAAAATATATTAGCCCTGTTAGGAGCTTGTTACAATATTACAGTACAAAGTCCCTGTTAGGAGACAGACCCTGTTAGGAGTCAAAGAAAATAGTAGGCTCACTACCAAGGCACATTGCCCAAAGAAGGTTAAAGCCACCCTCAAGGATTCACAATCTGAATCAAGTGTATAAAGAAAATACACATTCCAGTGAACTGTTTGATAGAAACTGTCTTTGCTTGGTCAGTTCCAATGATGTATAAACTCTGCTTTGTATCCAGCAGTCAACAAGCTTCACAACTTCCACACTTCTCTTTCTTTTCTCTATCACACTTCTTCTCAAGAATTTATCTTTCATATATACCCTCTTACAATAATTCATTAGGTCGGCCAGTTAAGCTTTCCTAATACATAATTAACTAGGTCATCCAATTAAGGCTTTCCATCATGAAAATAATTACATAGCCCCTTGCTAGGATACAGACGGTATCTATAAAAAGTATACAACATTTACAATTCATTACATATACTTTCAGATCCGCAATTCATAGGTCTTCTCCAGAATACACGCAACAATTGACATCATCAGTATCCAATCAACAATCAAACTCAACCTATTACTCTATCATATGTCGGTTGTCCATCAGTAAGCTCGCAAGTTTTGAAATATCTTCGCCAGAAAGATATACCCAAAACATAGAGACCTGCTTTGTCCAGAATCACAGTTATAGTCCAAAAAACCAGTCTTCACTAAATCAACTGTAACATCCACAGTAGGTAACATAAAGTCAAGCGACCTTAGGGATAAGGTCAACACACATCCTTCTGCATAAGTCCAACTTCCATCATTCTGAATCATCCGTACAGTGTTCGTACACTCCATCCAGTTAAGTAGCTAGTCTGTCTTCTTCATAAAAATATATGTTGACATCAGTGACATAACATGAATATCAAAAACATGATCAATAACCAAAATTGATATCATCCAACAAGTTATCCATGACTTGGAGGCTCAATTTGGCATAGTTTGGTCTATAAAGAAGATAAAGCTAGAAATGTCTCAAAACTGTAAGCAATTTTGGTGCAACCAAATGAAGAAGATATAAAAATACCTCCTGAGCTAAGGGTCAAAAAGGCCAAGTGATCTAAGTGTGAAAGTATTGAAACAACTTGTAAAATCATATGAGAAGTCCGAGGCATGGAGGAAGTCGGGTGAAGAGATTATGCAGTTATTTGAATTTTCTCTTAGGATTATATCAAATTTAGTAAATGATTCTTCAATTTTATTTTGCATAGTTAAATTAAATTAGTATATGTTTCAGGATAAGGCCTCCAAGGATAGGCTTTCCAAACTTTGTGCCATGCATCACAGTGGCCAAAACATTTTACAGGCCTCACTTGTACATTTGTAAGTATGTTTGATGTGTTAAATGATATTTTTTTATTTCTTAGGAAAAAGTGAATAATTGCATATTAATTGGTTTAACTAGTCCATGTTCCATGTTTTGACAAGAGCATAAATATGGCCAACATCCAACACCATTTGAAAAGGAAATATTACAAAGATAAAAGTGGACCGATTTTGTAATTTGGATGGTGAGCGAGGTATCAATAGTTGACTTTCAATAATTTAGTTGGATATTGTTGTGTGAATATGTCAATTTGTATTTCTTCTGTTGAATTATTTATTGATTCATACAATGAGATCTAAAGTGCTTCTCTGTTGGTCGTAGATCCTACTCAATTGTCCCATTATTTCATGAAATCACCTATGTCATACCGTGCAGCCTTGTACAATTTCATTTGATGTTTCAAGTGCTCAATTTCCTTCTTATGTCATTACATTTCTAATGCAAAGGAATTATATAGAAGACAAGGACACAATAAAAAAACTCAACAAACTCTCAATTCCTTGACAAATACCACAAACATACGACATTCAACACCAAAACAAAGATTCCACAGGTTTTAGTGGCCTGAACCCCTCAAATTTTTCTGACTCCAAATTTTCATTCACAGTCACAGGAACAAGCATGTCACGTATCAAACGCGAAGCCTAGGGATTCCATTCTCTCTCTCAACTCCACCTCTTGCTCAACAACCAGATGCATCTTCAAAGAGACCCTAAGCACTACAATTGCACCGGGATTTAGATTTTTCCTACGACAGAATGGAGTCTTAAAATCATTTAATGTTCAAACCTTAGTTGGTGAGGATTTTAGACCCACCTTGAGAAAAATGATGATAATTCTTCCAAAACTTTAATGAAAACATTCAAACCAATTGCATATCAAACTAGATTCTCCCTTCTTCAAAGTAGGGAAATATAGAAAAATTTGTATTCAACTTCTTCAAATCTTAACAACAACCTATGTTTCAACTACAAGAAGCCTTATAAACATCAATTAGTCCATCCCAAAGGGTCCCCTACTTATTTATTAATGGGTGACTATTGGGATTTGAAAATTGCTCTTTTGCAGTAGAAAGTTACAAAAGTTGTCAATGCAACTTTTTACAAATTTTTTCCCTATTTAACAAACTAACTCAAAACTTGATGCCTATCCCTAATACATGAAAAATGAACAATATGAGTCCAATTACATCATTTCCACTTATTTTGAATGTACCTTGAGTGGTTTGACCATGTTTGACCCAATTAGGACCTTATAGGTCTACATGAGTTAAATGATATCAATTGCCTTACAAAAATATTTGAACTGATTGTAAATAGTCTTAGGACCTTACGTGACCTTGAGAAATTACTAAGGATTGTTAAAAATGAGAATCATCCTTCTCCCCATACAATTTTCTAGGTATGACCACTATGTTATTTACTGAACCCATGAGGCTAATGGAAGGGTGCCATTTAGTGTTCCTAGAAGTTAATGTTTATCTGGTTTATTTGAAAAAGTAGGCTCCATTGATATTGGTCTTATTCATTTTTGGTGGGGGGTTGCAATGATGTAGTAGTTGTGGTGGAATACAGATGTCTCACAAGAATTGTATCATAGCAATTTCTTGTAATTCAGGATTTAATATGACCAAGGACTGATAGAAAAAGAAGAGGACACCACTAGATTTTTAGTTTTCAAAAGGTTAGAAAAGGTGTAAATGAGTAGTGTGTTGGGTATTATTCTGGTAGGAACTTGGAAAACCTTCTTCACTTCTAGCTCCACAAGACTCACAAGGGTATTCATTATTCTAAGTCTGTACATGTGATACGTTCATTCTAATGGCCAACTATAGACCTTTAAATGCGGATAATTCTCATATTTTATGTAGATGGGAATTTTATGTGATCACTTGATAAATTAATCCCATTTTCTTTAACAAACACTAAGAGCACATAAATTATATATCTCCTTCGCAGAATCATGTAGGAGTGCTTTACGGATACTTTTAAATGCATGCTACACATTTTTCCAAGGACAGTGGAGATACAAGAAAATATATAAATTAAACAAAAAATAAAAGAATAGAAAGGAACAATAGATTTGATTCATATGGTTTTAAATCTGAAAACCCTCCAAGGCTCTCAATAGTCCAGTGCCCAAACTTAGGCTAGAGAGTGAAAGTAAGGCCATGACAAAGATCCTATGAACACATGAAACTTAACTAGTGGGCTTTGAAGATATTAATGCTTAACATTAACAAACACACTCATGTTATCATAGAGTCCTACTTCAACAATCCATGAAACAATAACACACCCGCAAGAAAGTTGCAGAGACAGAGTCGACCATCTTTAATGTATTGAATTCATAGGATTTAAAGTATGAAAAGTTAGAGACAACTTTATGACATTAACATTTATAATTGCACAAACCCATTAACACTTCTAATCAAATTACACTATCTCAGAATTACATTCACCTCCAACAACCTGATACTAAACAATATCCTAGTAGTTACAAGCTAAAAATGATTTCCAAAACCAGAACCCCCTTTTTTTATGGCCTTAGAATTACTTTTATATTTAAGGAATGCAACAAGCTTCATGCCACTAAAAAATATTTGATTCTACCACCATCAATCTGTATCCTAACAAAGTTTGTTACCACTAGTCTTGTCTCGAAGTTAAACATCTTGGACGGTATACAAGGGAGTTATGGTGACAAAGCTAGTTCTTTTAGCTAATCATTTAGGCAAGAGAGTCATGCCAATATCAACCATGGGTAGTTATCGAAGCTGAAAATGGGAGAATGCATCTAACAAGATTTTGGAATTCTACTCCAACACCACCTCTTCAGTACCTGCACCCATAGCCCAATCCATATCACCCTGATTCAAGTTAATCAGAGCGATATCCTAAGAGATTGGATTAATTTTAAAACTATAGAAAACATATGTAGTTGCACTAAAGTATTGCAATATCCCTTTAACTACCAAAAACCCTTTGTATATCCCTTTAACTACGAATCAGCATCATGCCGCTTCATTTTCTTATCTTTGTATATTTCTTGTAATTGAATTTTTTTAGACCATGTTGTCCTATACCAGAAAACACTTATCTTCTCTATGAACTCCATCATCAACCTCTTAAATTATAGGAAAACTAGACTATTGCAAATATTCAAACCAGTAAGCACCATTTATAGCGTCACCTCCTCAGAAATACAGTTCACATTTCTGGAAATGTTGAATAGCAGCGGTCATTTTAAAAAACTTGCATAATTTTCCTCATATAATTGTGCCAAGAAGACAATCTACATAAAATAGATTAGGAAATATTTCACATCTTTTGGTTTCAACTACTTAATTAGGCAAGATTGAGATCTCCTCCATTGGTTTTCTTCTTTATTACTCGATCTTTGCAAATAGTAGGTCGGATGTCACACTAGGTATGAGCATGGCACTTTTTGTGTAATCATTACTTTAGATGCATTTTTTAAATAATTGTGATGTTGATTTCCAATGCTCATACATGACGTCGTTTATGGTGCAACCAAAATGCACCATAGTCTAGTGTAAATAAAAGATTAAAATAGACTTGGAAAAAGTAACATCGTATGTGGATTCATTCTAGTTGCCTCGTATCCAGGGATGTGTGGACACATGCTTCCATATAGATTTGGGGGAGTGTGTGCCCACATGTTATATAGGCGTCATTATACATACATGTTTTCTATGTGCCAATATTTTAAAATCTGAAATCCATCTTTAATGAATTCCTTATTATTTAATAAGTTGTCATAAATACCACTAAAATGTGGGTAAAGAGATAGGTGATTTGTAGCTAATGAATTACAGAACAGAGAGGTTTCGAAGGGTTTGACTAGAAACATGGGAGGTCCACCAGTGAGAAGTGAACCAACAATTCAATGTATTAATCCTGCAGCATGCACTCTATGAGCCAGAATTCAGGAGATGTGGCTAGTTAGACTACTTTTTGAAGTTGAATGTGTTCAGTAATGAAATTGCTATGGACTTTTCTTAGACATTTAACAATGGTGAGGCAATGGTGGAGGGTTTGAAGGTTACTGCCATGGAGGAGAGGATTGTTGAATTTGTAGGGTTTATTGTTGTAGGAGAAACCTACCTTGAAAATAAAGACGCTAGAACAGCTAGAGAAAACTTTATCATACTTGGGGATCGTCCACTTGAAGTAGATGAATATGGAACAAGGAGGCTTTCTTTATCAGATAAATGGCCACATGTTGTGGTTTATATTATCAAATACATTACATGTGAGGGTTGGTAGTGAAGTCTACACTCTTTACACTTCAAGCTTCTGATCCACATGCGACATGGAAGGAGAATGAATGTCCCTAATGTGCTACATAACATGCTGAAATCATGGCTACTGAGATGCAGAAAGGAAGGAAAAACTCTATTTTCCATCACTGTTTAATTAAATTGTTTGTTGAAATGTCTTTACAAGATGTGTCTCGGATGTCATGGGAATATTCTTTTAAAATTAAAGAGTTCAAAGTGGTGAATGTACGTCTTAGAGGTCAACCCTTGAATCGTAGGGTTAGCGAGGAGGCATCACTTACAAAATTCACCCCTGGGTCTTCAACTTCTAGGGTGGTTCCTAGCACAAACCCTCTTGCAGCCAAAATGATTTCACTTGAACCTTTGCACAAAGATGTAAATAGTTCCTCTTTAGACCCTAACGAGGATGTTTCCCCTAAATCAATAGTTTGCACTAGAGCAATAGTAGAAAGGGAAAAATGAAAATTAGAAAAGACTAAGGATGAAAAGGGAAAGGGTAAAATGCATAAATTTGTAAAGGAAAGCCCTAGTCCTAGAAAAAGGAAAACTAGGGATGAAGAATCTCCTACAGCCACTGAGCATAGCAAAAAGCCTACTAAAAAGTCTAAGACAACAAAAAATATGGAGAAAACATCCCAAAAGAGGAGTCATAGGCTCAGGGGTAAACAGGAAAAATCTAATGCACCTAGGGTGCACATCCAAATTGAATCCTTGGAATCTGTTCATACCACTCATAGTGAAGAAGAAATGATAACCATAGGAAACCTCCCAAGGGAAGCCCCAAATTTACCTCCTCATTTGAGAAACGGGCTATGGCAATGATGCCTACACAAGAATCTAAGGAGGGGGATGAAAAGATATCCCAAGAAAGGTAATTCCCCCAAGAAGAAGAGGGGTTATTGATGGAAGGAATCCTGGAATAAGAGAACTTAGGATTAGTAAGGTTTATTGCTGCAACTGTGAAAGTGGCAGGTGGAGAACCAAAAAAAGGCAGTTTCTAGTAGATATTCACCATCCCACTACTTTGTCATGGGCATCAATAGCCCTAGATTTATGAAAATATATAAAGGATAAGGAAGAAGAGTGGAATAAAGAGAAGCACAGGCTGTAGGAAATTATTACAAAGAAAGACAATGAGATTGAGGGGAATAATGCATAAATTTTTGTATTAATAGATAAGGTAAACAATGTGATGACCTTAGTGCCACAAATTTTAGAATGTAGAACTCCCCCAAGGATATATGCACTACATCTCAAGGAGCTTAGTCTTTCTTTTCAGTTTTCAAGCATAGTATCTAGTTTAAACCCTTATATAGAGACTCCAGAAGACTTCTTCCAAGCTTAGCCGTCTTCCCCAATAGAAACTAAAAACTTACTTTGTGACTTATACTTGCACAACTATGTTGTTCCTAATGATCATGAGTGGAATCTATTAATATATATCAAAGATATTCATTTAAGGGCACTAATGTCTTGGATTCAAAATGAAAATAGTTGGGAGCAGAAATTCATAGCACATAGAGATAGGGAGATCCATAACCCTTTACCTTTAAGGGAAGAATCAGGTGACCCTGCAAATATTTTCTATACTTGGCACAACATTATGTACAAATTTGAATTCAAACAATAGATCATAGATTGGAGAGAAGAAGCCTTTCAGGAATTTGAATAGGTGGTTGCAACTATAAGAGGGGCAACGTTGGGATATGTGGCAGAAAGATATGAAGGATATGAAATTGGCACTGCTTGCACTGAGGGTGGACCTTGATCTTGATTTTTTGAAACCCCTTATGTTTCCCATGTATCATTTTGACTTATGTCAACTATTGGTTATGTATCATTTAGAAATGTTTTTTTATCTACTGTTGGAATTTTGATTGTTTTAGTTATATATGATGTTCTTATCAGTATTGCCTTGTCAATTTATATATATTGAAAGTGGTCAATGATTATTGGATGAATATTTAGTATGTATGATGATTTTGATTTCCTGCTCAGGATGAAAGTTGTGAAATTCAATTAAATTATAGACATTTTAATGTGCACCTTCTTGGTGTCGACATGGGTTTCATGATTGGAATAAAACATATTAAATTAATAAGAAATAGAATTAAAATAAGAAAAAAATTTAGAAGAAAAAAAGGAAGCAACAATGGAAACTAAATCAGAAGCAAAACCTGACATTATCTAGGAAGCAAAACTAGAAGCAATTCAGGTAGCAAACCAAAGATTAATAATGGAAGCAATTTTAGAAGCAACAAAAGATGCAATAATAGAAGCTATCTTAGAAGCAATAAAATGTGCCATAATGGAAGAAAAAATAGAAGCAACACAAGAAGCAAAATTGGAAGCCATATCAGAAGCAAAAATGAGAGCAAAAAATGGAAGAAAAAAGGAGCCAAAGTGGAAGCAAGAAGTGGTGTTAAAATAGGCATTAAAGTGGAAAGAATACAAGAAGTAAAACTAGAAGAAACAAATGGTTTTATAATGGAAGAAAAAATAGAAGAAACACAAGAAGAAAAATTAGAAGCAAGCCTTGAAGCAAAACCAGAAGCAACAAACAACATTATAATGGAAGCAAACCCTGAAGTAAAACCAGACGCAACAAGCGACGTTATAATTAAAGCAAAGCTAGAAGCAACACAGGAAGCGAAAGTATAAGAAAAACTAGAAGAAAATTGGGAAGAAAAAGTAGAAGCAAAATGAGAAGTCAACGCAGAAGAAAAAGTAGAAGAAAAATGGGAAGCCAAAGCAGAAGCAAAATAGAAGCAAAATGGGAAGCCAAATTAAAATAGAAGCAACGAAGGACGTTATAATAGAAGTAAAACTAGAAGCATAATAAAAATAAAAATTGGAAGCACGATTAGAAGAAAATTTGGAAGCAACAACGAAGAAAAATTTGAAGCCATACACGATGCAATTTACGGCATCATATCTAGCGCTATTGCTTGAGTCTTTTTCTGGCGCCATTTTTGGTGTAGACACAGCTGTAGCGCAACATTCAACATCAGAAACAGCTCTGCCTTTGGCATTAACTGTGGTGCTCAATACGACGGTAAAGAGTGGAAGCATTTGGACACCGACTTTTACATTGTCACATAGCCTAAAATTGTCACAAAAATTACACTAAAAATAGGCACCATTTTCGGTGCTAATTTCCCAATCTGTTGTAGTGAAAGAGAAATTTTAAAACAAGCTACCTAAAGACTTTTTTGTTTTCCATGAACAATAAGGTAAGATTGATACTTAATCAGGATGTATTCATTATTATGTTCAAAAATATTTGCATTTTACCTCTCTTTATTAGAGCCTCCCACCACCATAAGTGGAGTTTTGCGCAATCCCTAAAGGACTACTCGAGAAGGGATGTTGTCCAAAGTTTTTCGTCACTCACCCCATTAATGATGAATGGATTTTATTTTTGAGTGGGTTCGATTACCATGGAAAAAATAGTTGTATCCCAGTTTGGGCCATCCCTCTCACCAGCCTCGTTATGGCAAGTCTCGGGAGGCGATCCCACTATGGCTTAAAGTAAATGCACTAATTGAAAGCAAATTGAGGTCAAGATAAGTTTGATATTTTACTCACCTTAAGAAAGGTGAGAGCATATCCCTATTATCTTGATTATCCAAACACCACAAACACATGATTCTTTCTTAAACCTTTTCTATCTAGTGGACTTCAGTGAGGTCTCCTAATTAGGTTATGTGTTTAAAAATAAATTTGCCAAAAGTGAAACAAAGATACATAAAAAGGATCTAGAGTTTGGATTGTGCACCTTTTACAATGTTATGCACATTTTTGAGATATTTTCCTTTCTAGATACATTACCTTGGTGATCATTCCAGCTCCTTAGCATCCTCTTTCACAAACATCAGTTCACAACCAAACAAGCAAAGTGAAGAAAGTCCAAAACAATTGAGAAATTGATAGAAATTTTAGAAAGATTAAGTCTCCAAATTAATCATAGGCATTTGAATTCAGCTTGATAGATATTTATAATGATCAAATATCTATTATATGCTTTGCCTTCCTGACCAAGCCTTTCATTCTCATTCGCCCCATATGTCTTTTTAGCCAATTTGTTCAATCTATTTGCCTCTTTTTCTTGAAAATGATCACTTGAATGTAGCTTTCTGGATTTTTCTTGATTTGATCTCCTTAGTCATTTACAAGTCATCAAAATATCAATTCATCTTCAAATTATCCAATTATGTTAGAAATTCCAAATGCTCCATAACAAAGACCAAATGCTAAGAAACAAAGACCAAATGAGATGAAATAGAGACTGTATGAGATTAAATGGAGACTATATGAGATGAAACAAAGACCGTATGAGATGAAACAAAAGTTGTATGAGATAAAACAAAGATTGACTATATGAGATGAAATAGAGACCGTATGAGATGAAACCAATACTGTATGAGATGAAAAGAGACCGTATGAGATGGAACAAAGACTGATTGTATGAGATGAAACATAGATTGTATGAGATGAAACAAAGACTGTATGCAACGAAACATAGACTTTATGAGATGAAACAAAGACCATATGAGATGAAATCAAGACCAAATGCGACCTTTCAGAGACCAAATGTGCTTCTTCAGACCATATGCGAACTTCTTCTAATCAAATGCGAACTTCTTCAGACCAAATGCAAACTTCTTCAGACCATATGAAAACTTCTTCAGACCAAATGCAAATTTCAGCCATTTTTTTAGAATCTCCAAGGTCAATTCTACAAAATCACTTTAAAAATGATGCTAGAATGTAGGGCACTGGGCCCCACAGTGGGTGCTATTTGTGTGTGTGTGTGTGTGTGTTTTGAGTGTCACAAACCTTCATAAAACTTAATTTGACACACTTTCAAATCAAAACATTAGATCTAACTAGTTAAGAAATTCAAAATGAAAGAATTCAAGAATGTTCTATAGATCTCTAATTACAAGGATTTGAGGTATGCTCTTAGTTGCATTATGATCCTCAAATGAAAACCTATAAAATAAGAATATGAAGCTATGATCTATGATGCAGAATTGATGTAAATTGCTATCCTAAATGATCAAAACAACTAAATTAAGATGAAATTCTCTATTCTTACAATTCTTAAATGAATAAACAAGATGCAAACCAATGTTATGTCTTTTCTTTGATAATAGTGGAGGCACAATTGAGCATTATGCAATTCCTCTACATGAAAGTGCATGTAAGTGGATCATTTGCACTAAGAATGCTCACTGTTTATATGATTTCCCAAGGTGTAGGGGGTAAGTTTAGGTAACCATAGTCAAGGCATGATTAGGATTAGGGGCTAGTGATGTGTCCCCTTTGGGTGGACAAAATTTATTCTCAAGATTGAATGGTCAATGATAGCAAATCTTTCTGGTGATCTATGTGCTTTCTTTCCTCTTCTCCCATTAGTTGATTGATTTTTCGTCATATAGTGGTAGGTGAGAGATATTAAGATTTAATTAATTCAAAAGAAATAATTACTTTAGTCATGTATGATTTATTGAATTTAATTTAATTAATTGATGAACTATGTAATTAAATGATTAATTCAATTACCTAGTTATTTGATTTACTGATTTAAACTAATCCAAATGGCTTGTATTTGATTGATGTTTGCTTTGACCATTTTTAGGTGTATACAGTAGCAACTCTATTTTTAATCAAAATATGTATTCTATTTTATTTATGAATCTTTATTAGCAATAGTTACTATTTTATATTGTTTTGTCTTTTATTTTAGTGTTCAATTTTTCATAGTATTTGATGGAAAGAATTGAAGCGAGCTATGCTCATTATTTGGACTTGTGTTATAGCTTTTTTCCTATTATTTATCCCTTATTTTTTTTCATTATTATTCTTTTTAATTGTTGTTATTAAAAAATAGATTTTTAGTTAAAACAAGACATAGGTTTTATTCATACGTAATAATTCCTCAAAAAAGATTTTCAGAAGATTATGATACCAATAGACAATTGAAGTAGTAAGATGTTATGTTTGAAGATTATAATAACAATCTTTCATTGCTAAGTTGGTAAATCTCATTTGATGGAAAGAATTGAAGCGAGCTATGCTAATTATTTGAACTTGTGTTATAGTTGTTTTCTATTATCTATCCCTTTTTTTTTCATTATTATTCTTTTTAATTGTTGTTATTAAAAAATAGATTTTTAGTTAAAGCAAGACATAGGTTTTATTCATACGTAATAATTCCTCAAAAATGATTTTCAGAAGATTATGATACCAATAGACAATTGAAGTAGTAAGATGTTATGTTTGAAGATTATAATAACAACCTTTCATTGCTAAGTTGGTAAATCTCATTAAATTGTTTGTATTGAACAAAACTTATTTTAGCAATTGACATTCAATTTTGTCTTCAACTATTCCTTTGGTTTGGCTTGACTTTTGTTCAGTTTGGAACGTTCCAAAGTTTGATGTTGACTCTTTTCATGGAGGTTTGATTTTGCTTTGGGTTTTTATTTTGTTTCTATTTTATGATATTAACAAAATTATTAAATTTAGTACACCCGCTAATTGCACTATACTAACTGTTGGTTAACAGTTTGTCCTCCCGTTAGATTTGTAATCTCTGACTCTTTTAGCACCCAAGGTGAGAGAACAAAAGGATGTCACCAACAAATGGGTCAGTGTAATTCTTCTATCACTGCCCTCT
>MU225653.1:2791326-2802850 GCA_018584345.1 Thuja plicata | reverse complement strand
CTCATTTCTTAACCAAATTGCTCGCCGTTTGTTGCATTAGGATCGTTGAGACCTGTAGAATCGATCCATACCAGTCTTCGATCTCTGCCTGAGAAAGAACATCGATTGGAGCACAAATCTTTGCCGGATTAGGATCTACAACCTGCCCAAAATAATGAGACCTCAAAACAACCCGCCCGGCTAAGAGAAAGAAAGGCAATGACAAGGAAACCCGACAAAGATAGCCTACCTAAGAAAGACTTAGACCTAGACTCAGACTGACCAGACTGACCGTATGACTCCAATAATGCCAAAAAAAGGGGTGACTGAAAGTCAGACAACACTAACCATACGTTTTTGGGTCTACATATGGTGACAACAATATGAGACTACTCCAACCATATGTTTTTGGGTCTACATAAAGTGACAACAATATAGGACTACCCCAACCATATATTTTTGGGTCTACATATGGTGACAACAATATGAGACTACCCCAACCATATATTTTTGGGTCTACATATGGTGACAACAATATGGGACAACCCCGTACTCCTTGCGGGCCCCAATGGAATTTGAACTTGTAACCTCCCTTTCAAGAGTACAAGTTCTCCACCACTAGACCAAACATTCATATAGGTTGAGCTAGATTCAATGAGATTATGTTAATCTTCAACAATTATTTTGCATAAATTTTTAAAAATATAGATACACTAGTTTATAGGAAAAAAATAAATAAATTATATAACAAAATAACATTAAAAATAAAAAAATTGACTAAATTTAAAACAAATGTCACATACTAAAAGATTTTAAAAATATTAATTTGTATTCTTTTAAAAAGTTAGTAAAAAATCTTCTATATATAATTATCCTTCTTTATATTCTATATATTCAGTTTCTATCATGTTGTCGAGATGTCGAGATATTGATAGTTCATTTATATTAGATTATTTGGGTTGGTCAAAATGTATGGCTTTGATACACTGTCGGTGTTAGCAAGACAATATCGACGTGTTACGAGCAATAGAATTACAGTATACACAGTTATGCAATTCCCTGTTCAAATCTTCCGGGGTTCAAAATCATTTTGCTTCCCAAATCAGATTGTGGGTTTTTCCCAATCTCACAGGATAACAACCCTCACCCCCAAATTCCGATTAGCAGCTGAATCCTTCATCAAGGTATCAACGGTTTCATCCATTTCGTTGAAGCCCACAAACACATTTCTTTCTCATCCTCCAAGAGCACTCAACATGTCACAGCAATTGGAAAATGTGCCAGACACAGAAGGAACTGATGGTGAAACTGACGTGCAGCAGCTAACCCCACATGACCAGTGGGAGTGGAACTCGAGACATCACTGGAAACACTGGCATGGGCTGTGGAGCATGTGGCAGCCCACAGAGGGGCCACAAATTGCCAAGATTTACAAGTCTGTGAGGTCCCTGTGGCCTGTGGATAAGGACAATGTGCATTTGTATCACAGGAATCAGTGGTATGAGAGCAGTGGAGAGGGGCCTGATGTTAATTGGGAGGGAGGGCCCTGGGCTATGTATGAATTCAAGCACAGTCTGCAAGATGGTATTTGGCATCCTAATTCTATGGACCATAGAATTATTCAGTTCCCTAATGGAGATCTTGGTTGGGTGCAGCTGGCTCTCAAGCCCAATGATCCCAAATCTGTTGTTTTCAACGAGATGCATTTCATGGCATGTGAGTGGAGTTTTCTTATCATAAAATGTTTTCTAGGCTTGTCTGTTTAGGCTTCTCATATTGATTGCTTAATGATGAGTACCCATTATGGTTGCATACTGCAGTATGGGAAGCGGCTAAACTCTATGCAAAATGATACTGAAAAAAAATTGGAAAATTTTTTAAATTTTGCAAAACACACTGTTTTTTCATCTGATTTTTTTTGGTTTAACAGCCATGGGGATACAGATCATGAAGATCAACTGTTGAAAATTTTGTATAAATTCAATGTGTTTTGCAAAATCTGAAAATAACAAGGCATGCCATAATATTTCCCTAATTGCTTTGGAAGCTGACGTATACTCTGCTTCTGCTAAGGAAAGCATTGGCACTAACTGCTTCATAGATTTCATAGACATGACTTCTGAGCCTTAGATGCAGAAGGAAATTTGAAGTAGATTTTCTATCTTCAAAGTCACTTTATATTCAAAACTTGAATACTCAACTGATGTGAAATCTCTTGCCTTCAAGTATTTGAGCCCCTGTCACGACTTGACCTGATAGACAAAGTCTCAAATCTTAAGAGTTTGTTGGATTTGTTTTGTCCATTTTTCTGAAGATCTAGGTTGAATTATTGGTGGTGCTTTGTTCCAATTATTGTTGTGTAGTTTCTTGAATCCTATTTTCATTGAAGAAGTTTAAAAGTCTTCATGAGATGTTTAAAAAAATTTATGGGAGGGGATTTCTTCTTCGACGTATGAGTCAAAGATTCCAAATGTGGCTCTAAATTATTTATCCCCTTGCCCTCACCACCTCTGCCTCCCCTCTCAAAGTGAAGAATCTTCCAACGATGTGCTTTCCATGGGACAAACTTGGCAAATGTGGCTCCAAATTACTCTCTCTCTCTCTCTCACACACACATTGCTGTCCCCAAAAAATGGCCCTTGGACTACTGTCACCAAAACACATCCCCTACTGTCCTGTAGTCTATGAAGCACGTCCCCTGCTGTCCTACTGTCTTTGTTCAGGAAACACCATGGAACATAGAAATAGAGTTCTCTATGCTTTTGCATCTGTTAATTCTGAGTTTTCTATATCCAATAACAAAATTAGTTAAGTTCAGCACAGTTTGTGTAACATATTGACAGCTTAAGTGACTTGAGATCTAAGCCCACTATGGTGGAATACTCAATAACCAGAGTGAAGGAGCCTCTTTGGATTATTCTGTTATCAGAAAGATAAAGGAATAAATTGGTTTACGGGATAGATAAAGTTATAAATTGGTTAACAAGATAGGTCTTTCTTTTACAATCACCATTCTAGAGTATCTTAATGATTCCATGTAATTCTCAGATTAAGTTTACTTCAGTTATATAATTTCAAAAAATACTGAACATAAACAAAATAAGATTGGTATTATTATTGGTTTGTTTTATATCCATGACATGAGAGAGTGGGAATCTAGCCATTAGATCAATTCAAAACGATATCATTTTAAGTTATAGTCAACACGTATACAAACTAAACAATTGCATAGCCACCAGTCCAATATTTCACATAAGTACCAGAACTGCGAACAACTAGATAAAATAAATATAAAACTGTTAACAACCATATCAAATGCATCAAAAGGCTACAGACAAGAGAAGAGTAGTGTAAGGAATTTTTTCAAATTCTTTCATTCGTCATCATCTTTTTTTTGGTTTTTGAAATTGCATTTTTTTTAATTGAGGAATAGGGGATGCTTTGGGGATGCAGAGACAGGTTGGAAACATTCACAGGAAGCTTCCCAAATAAGGCTTTCTTCTTCTCTTCCACAGCATCTCTTCTTTTTCCTGTGCCCTTCACTTCTTTTGCTTCAGCCACTTGTTGTTAAACTCCTGAAATACCCCCTCTTACAGCCACCAAATCCTTATCCCTCATGCAAGATCCACCAACATCATTCCCCCTCTTACAAACCTGATTTTACATCTACACATTCCAAATATAATGACAAATAATTTGCAATGCATATAAGAACTACATGACTTCAGTCCATTTCTATAAAAGACCGATACAGGCCACTGCTCAGCCCACCAGAGTAAGCAATTAACCTAAACATGTCCACAAACAAAGGTTAGTTAAAGGAAGTTCAATGGCCATCAACTCTCAGTGGAATGGTCAGAAGATAGCCAAACTCAATATTTGACAGCAGAACTTCATCAAATTGAATGACGAAGAGGATAAGCAACTATATAAAATGGCATCTTCTTTCCCCAAAGCACTGCAACTATTCTTTAGCTGCACACATTTCAAAGTCAAACTTTCTCTAATGTCCCTTCCCAGCCTCCAGGTCAGGCTACTAAAGTATACCCCCTTGCTGTTAAGAGGGTTTCTTCATCCTGTCTATCATCCCACTCTCTTTCTCCCACCATCTCCTCATCTTCCAGTTACAACCCCTCCACCCTCCCCATTATTTTTCATGGCTCTTCCCACAAACATCTCCACCCATCACTTTTTGACATTTATATCCTGCGAGTTTTAGAGCAAGCCTAATTCTCTTGAAAACAATTCTAGTACCACTGAAACAAAGGAACCAACAAGTGCTCTCAAAACCCCTGCTAGGACAGTCATAAACAAATGCTTCAAAATCCATTGCCGCTTTTAATCCTGTCTTAACCCATTTGGACGCAAGCCTCTCCTAACTAGACTATAATAAGAGAAATCAAATCATTCTGGCCTCACTCATTGGGATGTTGAACCTGGCTATTTTCCAAGCCCAATTTGCCGCTCTTCATATTCAGCACACTCTTGAACAAGCCCCTCCTGCTGAAACACATTGAACTAGAATAGCTCAGGCTTCAAAACACGGAAAAGATGTATGTTTATGATCCCATGAACCAACTGATTAACAGAAAAAGTTTAAAGAACAAATTATATACATTATCTGTGACACGAGATGAATTGGACACACATTTTCACATTTTTGGCTGTCAGGCGTTCACATATCATCTAACCTCCAATGGTAACAAGAAGAATCATAAGCCATAATCAGAATGGTCTCTGCTTCGGTTCTATTGGAGGAAATACACCTTACACAAGCGCTCTTGGAAATTATCCCACCACAATCCCACCTGTGTCAATCCAGCATACGGGATTCACTTTTTACCAAATTATATATTAAGTCTTTAAATACAGTACAAGATGTTAAAAATTTTAATTAATAATTAATTTGGTTAAAGGTGCATCCACCATTCTGGATAGACGTTGCCCACAATACCATTCTTTTCCAGCTCTTGAATCAATTCGACAAATAACTCTGTTTGAGGATTGCCCTCAAACCCTGATAATTCTGTTCTGAATTTTGTTACCTGCTTACAAATCGCTTTTATAAGTCTTCTCCGTAGGGTCTTCAATGGCAACTTAAATTTTCAAGCTCCCGTCTCCATGCTGAATCATTTTATGGCAACTGGCAACCTTGCTTGTAAAGCTTCCAGTTTACAGTTCATAATTGGCAACGCTGAACAAATTTCATCTATACTCAATTTATTGGGCACCATGTTCCAATAAATTTTTTCCTCTCCAGATTTTGCAAATATTTGTCTTTTTTAAGTTTGAGTTTTCCGGTTTTAAAAATGAGTAATTGAATGTCGTTTCCAGTTTTAGTTTGACATATCAATGCTTTGTAAATGAAATGCTTGTCTGAATTTCTACAGCTCCTGCACCATTCCTTTGGGATAGGCCTGAAAATATGTAGATATCCTTCGATGTTAATCCTTTCTTCTTCCAGCACACAAATTGTAGTCTACATTTTCTAACTCTATGCTTGAGCCTCTTGCTCAAATGAAAAGGAAAATGAAACTTTTAAATTTGACTCATGCTTGTTGTATGTTGGGAAGGATCAAACTAGGTGTGTGAGCAGCAAGAAAGCTGATTCTGTGAAACTAGTTTTCAATTTTGATCTGCTTGCCATGTTGATTTCAGCAAAGACCTTTTAAAATTCGATCATTTGGTTGTTGTTGCTTGCAGCTCCTGATGCCAGGGCCCCTGTTATTCTTGGCTATGACTTTGAAGGCAAGATGGGGGTAGCTTTAATGCTCGAGGAGACAAGGGAAAATGATAAGAGACCAGAGCCTTCATGGCAGGGAACTATTTGGAAGCATCACAGAGCCCCTCTTGAAGAAAGCAGAAATGAGCCTGAGGGAACCTTTGTTGGGACAGAAATAAGCATCAATACGCATCTTGAAATGTCAAGTAGAAGGGCAGTTTGGAAAGGTTTCAGAGGTGGATTGAGTGAAGAAGATGAAAGTGTCATGGACTGCAAGCATATTCTCGTACACCTTCCTAATGGATTCACTGTTTTTGCTCCTTTAGAGGCTGCAATAGGCAAAGCTCATGCATACTACGTGAGCTGGGTGGTAAATGAAAACAGGGTGAGGGTAATCTCTACCAGGTACTTTGCAGATGGCAGGCTGCAATATGTTAAGTCAGGGACATATGACAAATCTGCATAAATCCAGGGTCTAGAAACTGTCAAGCTGTACTGTACCATTAATCTCTGTTAACTAGTCACCGTCTTCATAACTGTATTATTCAATGACATACTTTTATTTCTCAATCAATATAATATATTTCTCTAATACTTAGAAAAACAGACATGGATTTTCAATATGTCAAGAGTTGTCTAATAATGCATCCTCCATATAAAAGACAAATAAGATATTTCCTTAATTATGAAATATTCCATTCAGCATCCTCCATATAAAAAGACAGATAAGATATTTCCTTAATTATGAAACATTCCATTCAGCATTTAGATATCTTAGGCTATGGTCCCCATTAGGATTAAGGTGCCATCAGTTCTGTAAATCTTATGTCATATAATTACTCTTCATATTGTTTATAAATCATAAATAAGGGATGAGGGATTCACCATCAACAGTAATTATTTATTATCATCAGGTTTTTCTTGTTAAAGGAAATTGAGTTTTATTAGTATGGTAACTAAAAGTTTTTTATCAGATTTTATGGATAAATATTTACTATTTATGGATAAAAGTCTTGGAGGATATATTAGTTTTAGGTGCCCAACTTTCCATGAGGTTACAATGAGGCTGTTTTGTCACTGTGTGTGGTTATTGTCAAAGTTAAAACACCTTGTGGTTGTAAATAACAACCACCTAAATACTAACAGCAATCAGATAGGAGAGTAAAATGGTTGCAACACATTATTTTATGACATTAATACTTAGATTTATCTGATTTATCTACGAGAGGTGTTGGGATATGATAAGCAGCTAGGATGCCCTATTTAAAGGGTGAAAATGCTATATAAATAGAGGTTATCTTTATTTGTAACTTTTTATTTCTGCTATCTTATGGTAATTTTATCTTTATTTTATTGTTGTTTTAAGTCCCTTTAAGTTATTTTTTATCAAGCATGTTGAAGTGGTTGATTTAAGTGTCACAGAAGTTGAATCTCTACATGGTAATTCTATATTAAGGCAACTTAATTCTTATTTGCATACAATTTTTAGATATTCATATTTAGTAGTTTAAGTCTTGTATCTCAAGAATTGATATCATAGCATGAATGGAGCTTTGATGATTAACAATGGGACAAGAGATTGTTTTTTTAACCAACATTTGGTATTAGAGCTGATTTGTATAAGCAAGAGTTGTTGGAGGCTTGTGGACTTTAATGGATGTTTTGTGTTTTAACATTATTTTGTATTTTCATGAGATTGGAAGTTGTGACATCTAACTCTTGGATATTGGTAATGGGATTTATAATGAGCAATGGAAGCTCACGGTAGAGGATCTTATATTTTGCAAAGCTAGTCATGTGTTTGCTCCTATGTGGTGGTGACATGGAACTCCTGTGGGCAATATGTGACACTCCTTTGGTATGGTATCTATGTTCCTCTCATTTGTGGTTATGTGTAGTAAAAGGGTGGTCATGTGAAGTGAAATGGTGTTCATTTTGGGTGGCCGATTTAGGCCCCCTAGTCACATGGGAAAAACCCTTCTATCTATACTGTGATATGAAGTGCTTATGTTGGGTTCATGGTTTCAGTCCCTGGTTACATAAAGCATTGGATGATTAGCCATTGATTTTTATGGTTGTGAAACTAGTATGTTTATATTTTGTAAGCTTCTAGACAACTTATTTCCTATGTTTCTATAGAAAAGGGTATCACCATCCTCGAGATTGACGGAATCCCACGAGGCAAATGACCCAACACTACCTCACTTTGTTCTCTGGTGAGCTTGGGAAATTAATTAAATTAAAGATTGATTAAGCAACTAGATGAAGAACAATGAATAATGAGATAACTAAACGATACAGAATGATAAAAATATTTAGATCACAAAAAAAGAAAGAGTAGGTTACCAAGATCAACTAACAGGCTCTACGAGATATTTTTCCATGACACATGCGCAAGTCAATGCCTACAACATAGATTCAGGATGACAGTGTGGTGTCCATGCATCCTATACGAAGAGGGTATAGGAGTTGTACCAAAAAGGTGCAAGAGGGTATAGGAGTTGTACCAAAAAGGTGCAAGGTGACTTAACAAATTAAACAAAATGTAAACTAAGCTAATAACAATAACAAATACCAAATGACAAGAGTATAATGCTCAAATGATAAGGGAAGAATGAAAAAAGATTACAACCCTCCAATGAAGAAGACTTATAACATGCTACTCCATTCTGCTATCCAAACTTGCACACGTGATGACAAAAAAAATGTTGGGCTTTTTGTTTTAGAGCCAAGATAGATATGATAATCAATAAAATGATAACCCCAATAATGGATATGAGATAAATGATAAAGGAATACTAGTTATATGCTTATTCAGAATCTATGAAAGCAAATGTGCATGAGATGAAAAGATGACTCCCCTTCAAAACCAAGAAGTCAAAGCTCACTAGAATGAAGGTAAGTGCAAACTGGTGCACAATGAAGATGAGAAAGAAACAACATAGAATGGTGGAAGTGACCAAGAAGTTATGTGAGTAGTTAAGAAGATCACGAGAGTGACCAAGAGAGAGTTTGAATGACCAAGAAGATCCAAAACAGAGGCAAAAGGGAGGTTTAAACCAACTCAAAGGATTCCCAACATCAGTGGCTTGCCAAAGGAGGCATTACACTACCGGGGATGACATGTGTAATGCTCCAATGAACACATTCAGTTTGTAGATTCACGAGACGAGTGTGTGTTGTGTGGACAGCTTTGCAACGTGCATGTGTCCTAAATCAAAACAATCCACGAGGTTAGAAATCCAAACAAAAAGCAATGACCAGACAAGCAAGTGAAGTGGAGGCTTAGGTGGATATTTTAATTTGGCTAAAGTGAAGGTGCCATGTGACGTGAATTACACACAATGCAATTTACAACATTATATTTTGTCCCCACTTTAGTGAGCATATCTTCATTAAGATGGAAGCTTAAGTAGAGAAAACATAGTTAGATTTCAAGATATGAAGGGAAAGAAAAATATTATATCCATGTGGAGTTTCCCTTAGTAAAAATACCTAAACCTTTGTGAGATAGTGCTAAGCTGCTTCATAACATGTTACTTGCAGATAAACATGTTGGCTGCAAAATTTTAAAAATTGACAAAAAAATATTGAAATGATGGCAATCAAATACAAATCATGAGATAGTGAAAATGATGGCGAACAAATACAAATTGTGAGATAGTGTTCACTAAGATTATGTCGATATGGGTAGCAAGTTGTGTTATGCTAGATAGCCATACGATAGGGAAAAATATGATTGATTGATTTGGATAGTGTATTGGCCCCCACAAAGGCAATAGATTAAATATAATATTTATTTTAGAAAGGTAGATAATGTAGATATGATAGCCCTCCCTTAGAGTGGAACGTGTTGCACAAAGGGGAATACGATTCATTCTAAGGATTAAAAGATGTTGTTGCACGTCAACATGACAAGATGTTTCCATGGAATGTCACCTTACAAAATATGACACGTGATACCAAAACATCACATAACAAGCAAAGAGACAGGGGATTTGATTATTCGACATCAAAAGAACCCATAGAAGTGAAAAATAATTAGTTTATATTTGCATATGACCTACTCATGTTCTTGAAGTTTTTGAATCTGAATAATATTACAGGAAGACAAAGATAAAATAAAAATTCAGGTCAACATGGAAGAATGTCTAAATGCTCCCAACACTTTGCATCATCCTCGAATGTCAAAATTTAAGATGCAAAAATTAGAATAAATAGATAACAATAGAAGTGTATGACAAATAAAATTATTGTTTCCAATTAACAATGAAGTAACTTAGGTCCTTCAGGAGAGCATAACATATAAAGACAAGACCAGAGGAACACATACGTGCATGCTCTAATCCAAAGATAATAAGATGGATTGTCTCAACTATCCTCAACTATGAGATCATCGTCCTCCCAACCTTGATCATAGGGGGGAGGGAAAGCCTAAAGAGGTACGACTGCTAAAGAAGCCCCATGTGCCTCACCAACAGCTAGAGTCAAGGATGAAGCTACCTCAAAATTTTCATCCAATAACTCCACTAAGGAAAGATTCAACAATATTGCGAAGATAGCCAACACTGTTGAAATATCCTCAAGCGAGTCAAACACACCCGTCTCAAAGGATGCAGGTGACTCAACCTAAGGTAAGGAAGGAGGAGCCACATCATCAACCTCTTAAAAAGGGTGATGAAAACATTTAGAGAAATAGGCAAAATTCTTTTCCCCATTTTTATATGTGCAGAAATAGGCTATGCAACTATCAGAGAAAATTCAGGAAGATCAGGACCAGACGGAGCATTCTTGCAAGTTTCAAACCAAAACATAGGGTATAAGGCGTCCAAAATGTTTTGTATCTGGGTATAGGGCGTTTCAAATGTTTTTTCCCTTCAAAATAGGCTCACATTAATTATGGAGTCATGTTACAACATTAGGAGTTTAGATTTGCAGGTACAGGTGCCTGCAGGAACCCGACTATCAGAAATTTTGATCTACATCAACATACTTCGTATTTCATTTCCAGGTGCACGTAAACCCTCTTCTATATCCATCTTCATCTCATTTATAGCTTCAACAAGTTCATTCTTCTATCACCATCTTCATCTCATTTATAGCTTCAACAAGTTCATACTTGACATATTTCATAGTAGCTTTATCTCTCTTCCTTCATTCCAAGCAGCAAAAGGAACTGAAACTCCTATAGCATAGATATTGTATTGGCATCTCTTCTCTAAAGGGATTGTCAATCATATTTAGCTTGAGTATGTTTTGGGTTCCTAATGTTCAATATGAAATGGGATTGATGCCCCTTGATTGCCATTTATTATTGTACATTTTGGTGAGCCCGACATGTTGGTGCCCAAAAATGCTAAATTGGATTTCCTATGGACTTGACAATCCAGTGCTTGGAAACCCAAGTGATTTGGCCAACTAACAAGTCACAACCAAAGCAAGGTTGGAACTTCTGCAATTCTGGCTCTACAAAACCAAGGTTGGTATGCCTATACCTTGACTTATCCTTCAAGTTACAAGGCTTTTTATAGCAGATAAAAAACACTTCAACCTTCTCTCTCAAGTAGGGCAAGGAACTTGAAAGAAATCTAACTGAAAGAAATATATCATGAAATGTAAACTGAAATACTTTAAGTAATTGAAAGAATGTTTAGTAAATGTGTATGTAATTTGAAATGAATCAATAGATAAGATAGCACAAAACTATAAACAATGAACTGAATAACTATAATCCAAATAATGATTAGACCAGTGCCTTATTTTACCATGGGCAATAGAGTCAAGATCATTCCAATCTTATGTTCAACCTCAGAGACAGTTTTA
>MU225653.1:2767090-2787660 GCA_018584345.1 Thuja plicata | reverse complement strand
CTATTACACATGTGAAAGAAAAAGGACTTATCTTTATTGATTTTGAAAAAATAGTACATCCAGGTCCATGTTATACTTGTTGATTAAAAACTATCCAAATATGTGAAATTGTATTATATTGTATCCCTTCTCTTTACATTTTACATTATATATCTATATGTGTGTGTGTGTGTGTGTGTGTGTGTGTGTGTGTTTGAGTGGCTTTCACACCTTTTTAGGGTGAAAAGACACAACTCTTATTACAAATTATTTTGAAAAAACAATAAACTAACTAAAAAATAACTACCTAACTTTCGAATTTGGCTTTGGTAGAAAATCCAAAACACCTCGTGAAAAGCTAATATTTTTGTTGGAGATAGGAAATTTGATTTCCCGAACTGGGTCATTTTTAGCTTTTTAAAATTTGACCATCTTCATCCTCTGTCGAAATCATCTTTGTAGCAAATCTAAATTTCAGCATTTTCTGAAGGCTTCGATTAGGTAGTTCTATTTATTTGTGTCATAAAGCTTCCTTCCTTTGATCTTTTTTTTTATGGAGAAACATGCTTCTTGATAATGGATTGGGACTTCTAAATTATCAAAATTTAGGGTACCACCACGACGTATGACATTTCACTTCTGATTTGTTCTTTAGATCTTTTTATGCATTGCATTAGTCATATCTTTGCTACCTTTTATGCATTTAGATATCTAGGTTCCTATTGTACATTTTGGTGAACCTTGATCATAAAATTTCCACTTATGATCTAGTGTTTGTATTGCATTGTATTGTTTCATTTTATACATTCATTTGGACATAAAAAATTGCATAGTGTTGTTTTCATTTTCCATGTTCTCAAAAAAATAAGAACCAAAAATTATTTCATTTCATTAGTATTTCATATGGATCCTTTCATTTATTTTTTATGTATTTACATTGATGAACAAAAACAAAATTTCATATTGTTTCATGCATGTTAAAATATTATTTTCAATTGGATTAGTTTCATAATGCATATATTTTCACATGGTGACACGTGGCGTAGTCTCCCTTTTATCATTTTATCCCTCTCCTAAAGACCCTCCTATCCATGAGGACATATCGGTGCAAGAAGATGTTTTTAACCCTTCTCTCAACAATCTTTCTCTTTAGGGAGAAGCATTGAAGATGAATCTTAACTCTTCTCTTGATATGTGTCTCCCCCATCAGAATACCTTGGTGAAAGTTGACAATTCCCCTTATGATACCCTACCTTCTATTCATTTCCAAGACTTCCCCTTTAGGACCAGATATTTAGTGAATTATGATTATTCCTCTCCTAAAGTTTGTTTTATTTCTACTCTCAATTATCTCCCTATTTGGGATGAACCACTAGATAATGATGTTGATTAATCTCTCTCTCATGAAATAGTCATGATAAAAGAAGGTGATTTTGTGCTTAGTACTTCTTATACTCCCTCTAGGGATGACACATTCATGCGTGAAGTTGATCCTTCTCCTAAGATGGACCCCCTTTATGAGGATATTTTGGAGCAAGAGGACGATATTATAGGTACCTTCCTTGATATCACTTTACCTTCATTCAACATCCCTTTTAGAGATGAAGCATTCATGGAAATCCCTAATCCATACACTAAAGATTTGCCTACTCATGAAGATACATTGGGAGAAGAGGATAATATCATCACCACTTTCCTTGATGCTCTCCCTTCTACTGATAAACCCACGTACAATCAAGAGCTTGATCAAGTCAATGTTGTCAATATTTTGGGTACTGAAAATCCTAAGGTTGTTGTTCATCTTCATCAAGATACCCCTCAACATCAAAATAAACCAGTCATTGTGGTGAAAGGTTCACAATAACCTAACTATCATGTAGTTTCCCATACTTATAGCACAAGAAACAATAAACAACCTACAAATTCAGTTGTTCCTCCTTCTCTTCCTACTTCTCAACCAATGCTTCCTCTTGCACCTCGTCTTCCTCAAAATCTTGGAAAAGAATATGATTTAGTAGAACAACTTTGTGTTACCACTGCCAAGATATCCCTTTTAGAGCTTCTTCAAACTTCACCTACATGTCATGAAGAGTTACAACAAGCCTTGAGAAACATGAGTGTCCCACCTCTTGTGCAAGCTAATATAACTTCCATATTAGAGTGCATGAATGTGACCAATAATAAAGTTCGAATTGTTTTTTCTCAAGATAAGTTTCCTCCTAAGGAAGTTCAAGATCAACATGTTTCTCTTATGGTTGTTGTCCTTATCAATGATAATATTATTTGAAGAACTTTAATTGATAATGTATATGGTCTTAATGTGTGTAAAATTGATTTGTTATATAAGCTTAGGTGGATACTTCATCAATTCAACCTAATCCCATTTCTATCTGTGGCTTTGAAAATGTTGCTAAACCAACCTTGGGTATTATCAATTTACCTGTTAAAGTAGGTCCTATTATTTTACCCACACCTATTCATGTCATGCTCGGTGCTCTTAATTATTACCTTATCTTAGGAAGATCGTGGTTACATGCTATGCACAATGTTCCTTCAACACTTCATCGCAAAATGAATTTCATTCATAAAAACATCATGTATACCCTTTTCACTGATGATAAGATCCAAAATTGCTTACTAACATAATCTGATTCTTCTCCTATTCCTACAACATTTCAATAAAACATATCTTCTCTTCCTAAAGATACTTATTCTCCTAGAATTGTTCTTTTAGAAGATGATTGGGGGTCATTATACTTTACGCCATCTTTTGTGGGAAAATACAAAATTCCTAATTTTAACACATGATCCTTCAAAGGGACTGGTGTGTCATTTGTCCAACCCGATTCTCAAAATAATTCAACTCATAATCTCCAACATAGTTTAGGATGTGTGCAAAAAAATTTTGATACTCATGAGAAATCTTTGGAAGTGTTTGGTTTCAAACCTTCTCCTTTGTCTACATCCCCTCCTTTATCATCTAACTCTTATTCTATTCCTACTTTTAATCAAGACATCATGTTGCCTACGCTTCTTCGTGCTAATTTGATTATTCGACCTAAACAAAAGAAGCATAATCAAAATCTTGCGAGTCTCCCTTTTTGCATGTATCATCGATATCATGACAAATCTACTAATGAATGTCAATATTTGCATTAAAAATTTTAGAAACTCATTGATTATGACATCATTCACATCACATGTCACAATGAGTTGATTTTTAATTATGATTATTTTAAATAACATTAAAGTTCATATCCTCCCGCTGTGGAATCGCCTCCCTCCTACTTTGTGCCTGTTGTTGTGGCGGCGTCCTATGTTGCTGCATCTAGAGAATATGATGTGGTTGGCATCTATGGGGGTTGTTGGCCTTGCTTCTAAGGCTTCTACAAGTTTGGCAGGGTCTTTTGCTGATGTTGTCTCAAAGACGGTTGCGGCTGGGAAGGGACATAGGGTTTCAACTGATAATAGGGCTCTCACTGCCCTGATTCCTGTCTGTGGGTCTTTATCTGTAAAGCTTTCCTCTTCTGCTGATAAGGATTTGATGAACAGTAATGAAATATACAAATCTCATGGACTGATTTTCCAATTTCGGGGTTTTTGGCCTAGCCTTCCCCAACTGTATGACTAGGTTTCTCGAAGATGGGAACCAAAATTATCAGGGGATCCCCTCTCCCCTATCCTTTTCATCATCCTGGCTGATTGTTTAGGAAGGATTATTCATGCACATAGAATCAAGGGGCAACTAAAGGGGATAAGACCCTCTTCAGGACCTTTCACTTTTACTCATCAGCAATTTGTTGATGACACTATTCTGGGGGGGGAGTCCTCAGTAAAGGAGGCTAGAAATGTTAGGATTATTCTCAATTCCTACACCAACGCTTTGGGGTAGCTTATTAACTGGAAAAAGATCTCAGTTTATTTCATCAACACTCCCGAGGATAGACAGAGGAGAATGGCAGGTATTCTGGGTTGTGGCATTAGCTCCTTTCCAGCTTCCTACCTTGGCCTCCCGCTTGGAAACAAACCCCCAGAGACCTTCTGGGGAGGCCTCATAGATAGATTCAACAGGAAATTGGGGAGTTGGAAGGGAATCACCCTGAGTCAAGCTGGGAAAATTACTTTGCTTCAATCCACTCTCCAGAACCTCCCTACCTATGCTCTTAGCATTTTTACCATCCCTGCAAAGGTGGCTGACACTCTTGAAGCCATCCAGAGAAAGTTCCTATGGGTAGACAAAGATGGGAACAAGAAATACCCACTGGTGGCCTGGGATAAGGTATGTAAGCCAAAAAAATATGGAGGCCTAGGGATCAAGATGCTAAAGAAGTTCAACAAAGCTTTGCAAGCCAAACAGATTTGGAGAATCTTCAATTCAATAGGGGAATGGAGGGATATCATGAAGGATAAATATGTAGTAGACTTAACCTTCAAACAATTTATAAGAAAAGACTCTGACCAGATGGGTTCCCACATCTGGAATGGCATTTTGAGGACCAAAGGAATAGTGACAGCAAAAATGAGATGGAAAGTGGGTAACGGTAAGAAGGTAAATTTCTGGCATGACGACTGGCTCAGACAGGGACCTCTATGGAATTTGGAGCCTTACAACAAATGGGCAGAACATTGCATGAACAAGTTTGGCAGCAGTGTCAATGACTATAGAATCAATAACAAATGGGTCAATCTCACTGAGGTGTCCCGGGATCTCAAACCCCTTATGGTCTATCTGGGGCACACTCCCCTTTCTCTTAATGAGGATGTCCTAGTTTGGGGGGAGACCAAGGATGGAAACTATTCAGTGGCCTCGGGATATGCTTCAATGCAAGGATCTGTTGTTATACCCGCTTCGGCAAAGGCCTGGTTCCCTGGTATCATCCCTAAAGTTAATATTTTCTTCTGGACTTTGCTTCAAAATCGCATCTTGATAGTGGACAATCTTATTAAATGGGGACATTACATTCCTAATCGATGTATCCTCTGCAAATGTCATAGTGAAAATATGGATCATTTATTTCTTCATTGCGATTATGCCAGGAAGATATGGCATCATTTCCTGGGTTTTTTTGAGACATCCTGGGTTTTCCCTAGCAACATTCTTGAGCTTTTTGATCAATGGCTACTGCGGGGGGAGTGGCCATCATCTCTGGGTTTGGGCTATGCCACACATTTGTTGGGGGGTCAGGAAGGAACACAAAAACATGATTTTTAGGGATCAGATCACCCCGGTTAAGGTTGTAGCACAGAAAATTCCTAATGCTCTTAAGGAAAAATTCATCATTTGCAAAGGTAGCAGCACTTCAACTCACTTAAATGGGTCAAACACCATCAACAAAAGGCTAGGCTACAGATGGTCTTTACCACCGGAAGGGTGGTACAAGGCTGATTTCGACGGGGCAGCAGAACCCTGGGAAGGCAGGAGCGGGAGGAATCATCAAAAACTCGCATGGCAAAGGAATTGCAGCAATTTCAGCACCCCTAAGATCACAAACCAACCACTATGCTGAGGCTAGTGCAGCACATCACACAATTAAGCTGGCCAAGGAAATGGGTATCAAAAATTTATGGGTGGAAGGGGACTCAAAAAATATAATTGATTGCCTTAATGAAAAAACCGGAGCTTCCTAGACTATAGAGAATATTATAAAGGAATGTATTCAAATTCTAAAATCCTTCCATAAGATTTACGTGGCACATGAGTATCGTGAAGCAAACTAGGTGGCAGACACGCTGGAAAATTTGGGTGCCACGTGCGAAGAAGTTAAACAATGGAAGAACGGGAAACATTTACCACCAGAAATTGCCAACATAATGGAAAATGATTGGGTCCTGGGCAGACTCGGATATATTAAAGATCAATAATGACAGAAGCTAAAAGGCCAATTATGGAGAGTAAAGACAGAGGCAAAAAGAATCCCCGCGGGATGTGCAAGTACAATTGCTGTTATGGGAAAGTCAGTTTTATGACCCATCGGCACACTTGGCGGATTTTAAGCAATTATTACATTTACGAAGCTAAAGGAAGGATCTCAAAACCCCAAATAAACCTCATACTTCAAACGATCTCCACAAGAAAGAGAGGAAACAAAAGAGTTGCAGACATGGTGAGAGAGAGGCATAGGAGAGAGCCAGAGAGAGAAACTGAGAAATGGCGCCGGAGATCAAAGGTGTGGGAAATTCTGAGAAATGGGGAAGTAACCACTTATATCAAACGCCTCCGTGGGTGGAAGTCGTCAGTCACAAGGATGATGGTTAACAGCTGGAAAGAAGGTAAGGTGAAAATTGGTGGGGTTACTTTCATGGTGACTGAGGAAATAATTTATGCGGTTACAGGCATTCCTATTATAGGAAATAAGTTCTATAGGGACAAGAAAATCTCTTCTAAAGCTTTGACGAAGTTTGTCAAAGATGAAGCCGAAAAACGTGCCCTGGTCAAGAAAGGCACCTTTTATCACTCGAGCTCCATCAAACGTCTGTGGCACTTTGTGTTACGGGCGATAATCAAATTCCTCACGCTCGACACCAGATTTGATCTCATCAGCACCCATCATTTTGTGCTCCTCAACCATTTTAGGTATGGGGCTAAGATTTCCCTCCCATTCTACCTATATTCGTCTATTAATGAAAACATAAACGATTATAAGGAGAAATAGATTAGTAATCTGGCCTACCATGAGGGCTTACTTCTTTTGCTTTATGAATATTTTAAATCCCATACCCGAGGAAAGGGAATCCAAGTTAAAGAGGAAAGGGATTCCATGGGGGAGTCTAAGGAGGAATACTTCCCTTATGAAATAGAGGATAGCAGAGACATGCATTCTGATTCAGAGGTGGAACATACTAGCCAACAGAAGAAAAGTAAAAATAGAGCAAACAAAGAGAATTCAAAATAGCACATTGAAGTCTCTTCGGACAGGGAATACAATGAGGAAGAGGAAGGAATGGAAACAGGGAAGGAGAATTCAGAAGACGAAACAACATTGAAGAAGAAAGGGAAAAAGGTTACTAAAAGGAAGATCACCATCAAAATTCTGACTCAGAAGGAAGGGGAAAACTCGGGGAAGCGGGCCACGAGATCCAAAAGAAGTAAAGTGGAAACAAAGGAGGAAAAAATGGAAAAATAGGAGGAGATACAAGAGAACAAAGATGAAATAGAGGAGTGTCAGGGTATGGACGATGAAGAGGACAAGAATAGAAAAAGCGATGCTGAGTATGGCGAAGAACAGTTCACCTATAGTATTACAGGTCAAGATAAGAAAGTGGTCTGGAGAAACTTCGATTCCCTCTTGGCCAAAATGGGCATTAAAAGAGAATTGGTAAAAACCCTAGTAAAGGAAAATAAAGAGGGAAGAATTCAGATGGAGGAACTCATTGACCCGGCCATGGTGATATTCAGTGACAGTGCAAGGGAAATACCACAAATGGACGTGCTCAATAACGCAAAGAACAGCGCAATAGACACCTACAGAACTACAAAATGGACCTATTATGAAATCAATGACATGAAAAAAAGGATGGATAGCATGGAGAAGGAACACATTAGCAACAACAATAAAAACATTACAGAAGACAGAGAGCTAGACAACAGAGTGAATGAACTGAAAAACAAAATTGAAAGCATAGAAGCTACTATGGTCAAAATAGCAGAGCAACATTATAATATACTAAAAGCTTCTAATGACAACATAAAGGTCATAATTGATAAGTTCCAAGAGCAACATGGTAATCCGGAAGGAAGACAGAAGCATGGAGATAGGAACCAACTCCAAGAAGATGAAAATGTAAAGAATCAGACAGACGAGGGAGTTGACAAGGAGTTGGCTGATATCAAAGAAGCTGCCGAAAGAATGATAGAGCTGGAGATCAGAGCATCGGAGATCCTTAGAGAAATAGCCTAAAGGATGGATCTGGCTTTTATTCCTGCCTTTTTTGATATGTGATCCTAGTTTTTTGGTCATTGTATCTGTTCTGCTGGTTTGCCTATTTTCTGATGTTTGAATTGTAATGTTTATATGCTTTAGACTTCGTTTGTTACTTCTGTAGGGTTTCAAGCACCCATCAAAACCTGTTTTCCATAATAAAAAACATTTACCCAATGGCAAAAGGTTTTTTCATTGCAAAGTTTGATAATGTTAAGGATAGAGCTACAATCCTATGTGATTATTTCTTTTTTTGGGAGGATGAAAAGCTTCTGCTTATGGTAAAGTTAAGGCACACTTATTTAAACCCTTCCACATAAGTCTTCAGTACTATCCCTATATGGGTCAAACCCCCCAATCTACCCCTTCATCTATGGCATCACTCTGTCCTAGAGGAAATGGGTGGGGCTTTGGGGGACTTTTTGATGATTGATAATGAGTCAGATAACATGTATCACTCTACTTATGCACACATCCTGGTAGATATTGATACCTCAAAGGGCCTTCCATCTGATATTAAAATTGAATCATCCTTGGTATCTTGGATCCATCAGCTTGACTTTGAAGGTATTCCTTTTAGATGTCGGAATTGTTTTAAGACGAGACATATTTCTTCTCAATGTGGCTTTATTACCAAAAAGAAGAAATCATCTCCTTCTTGGTGGAAGGGTGCTTCTAATCAACACTACACTGTTTGGAAAAGATCTTTTCAATATGAGATGGAGGTTGCTCCTGATATTGTCAATCCTTTGCATGCCACTAAGAAGATCAGTTTAGGTCCTGATTTTGCTCCTGATAGGTCTACTAGGGTTGTTGGCTCTACTACTGTCCCGGTTGTTGGACCTGAACCTATTCTTTCTTTGTTGGTTGATACCAGTATCATTGTTGATGTTTCGATGACTAGTGGCTCTGCTGGAACTGATGGTAATTTAATAGATGATGGAGCTGGATGTTATGTCGGCCATGCACTGGTTGTTTCTGAGGGAGATTCAACTCCACTTTTGGGTGTTGGATCTCCAGTTCTGGATTCGTTGTGCTGGCAAGATAAGGGTGCTAGTGTTGAAGATGGTTCGATTACAGTAAAAGGAAAACTTTCTAAGAAATATTCTCCATCTTTTGACATGATCTTGTGATCCCATATGAAGGGGATAAAATGATAGTTCTTTCTTTGCTGCGATTATCCAAAGATTTATTTTTTGTAGCGAGTTGGGTGTTTCTTTGGCTGAGTTATTTTGTGTGTTTTTTGGGGTTGGTGGCCTTTTGTTTTGGTTGTTATGTTGTGTTTAGTGTACTCATATTGCTATATCTTTAAATTTCTCTTTGTATATAGGGTCTTTGGGTCCCTTCAAAACCTATTTTTACCTATAATCAAAACATTTAAGTTCATATTATGTTGCTCCACACTATGTGATATTTTTAGCCACTCTATTGGGGGCCTCATTGTCATTCATGGTGGTACAATTTTAGGTGTGATCATACTTTACGAGTAACATAATATTCCTATTTCTCCTTATCTTTGTCTCCACACTTGGGGAGGCAAGGGTTGTATGTCAATCTTTCATCCTTCAAAGGATCTAAGTTTCCCTTGGTTTGGTGGTAGTTGTTTATTTTGTGATATCCAATTTTACACAGAATTGTTGTTTGTATTAGGAATTCTCTCTTATATAAGAGGTATGTATCCTTGAGAATAACCTCTTCAATGTTTGCAGTTGGGTATCCCTGGTAAACAAAGCCCTATCTTGGGGGCTAAAAGTGTGTCATCCTTCATTGAGAATCCCTTTTCCTAGCAATGGGGAAGGTTTGAATTCTTCCCTTCTTAGTCAACATCCTTCAAAATGATCCCTTTACACATGTTTCTTGGTATCTCTTGGCATTCATCCCTTCCTTGACCTCGTAGGAGCTGTGACCTCTTTGGCTTGGACTGTATGTTGCTTGTGGAATACCTCCTTGGTGTTAAAGGTGCTTATTTTTTTCTCTTCTTTTCCTTAAGATGTCAAAATAGTCCTTTTTTCATCTCTGGGGGTGGGTGGTAGGGGGCATATATGGCCTCCTTATTGCAAATATTATATTTACTTTAAGCATTTCAACTAGAGTACACTATCATAATACAATTTTCTAGGGCTATATCACTCTCCCTTATACATTTTTGGTAGATTTCCTTGGATATAATTCTTTCCTTGGCTATCCTTAGGATTGGTTTAACTAGCATAACACAATTTGCTAGCCTATTTGACCTCTCATTTGCATACATTTTCAGGATTGGCAGACTAGCATAACATAATTTGCTAGACCTTTTGACCTATCCTTTTCAGGGCTGACTAGCATAACACAACTTGCTAGACCATTCAACCTTTCATTTGCAAAGAATTTTATGAGTTGACTAGCATGCGCTAGACTATCAACTCCCTCTTTGAGTTCTCTTTGATGGGTGGAACTAGCATAACACAAATTGCTAGATCATTTTCCCCTCTTCTCTCTTTCTTATCACTCTCATGGATGACCTACCACAACACAATTGGAAAGCCTATGTCATATATGATTGTCTTTTTCTCTCCTCCATGATTCCATACCATAAGACGTTTTTCTATTTGATTGGATCCTAAAGTCTTGTCTTATCTTTGATGTGTTCTCTCGCTCTTTTCAAGTGACCACTTGTGCTTTTGCAATAGCTTTCTGAGCATGATGCTAGCGATTGAGACATTTTATTTAGAGAGGTCTCTTCAACTAGTTGACTTGGAATCTAAGTAGGCTTTAGGATTTTTATTTTTATTTTATGTGTCATTGCACATGGATGTACAAGTTAATATCCTTGGTTTTGGGGCTTGTGTCCTTTAACTTAGCGATGTTTTATCTCTTTGCAATTTGCCCACGATATTAAGGTGGATTCATACTCCTGCTAAAGTGGGGGCTAAATGTACCATCCTAAAAAGTAAGAACTCTTAATTAGGTTCTCATTTTAGCCTCATTTTAGTATGTATGGGTTCCCAGATTGATTTCATATTCTTCTAATGCTTATTGGACTATTAAATTAACATTATAAGTCTCATGTTCATTCAATTTCTTCAAAAATCGAGGTAAGCCCTTATTTCTAAGTGGGATACTTTATTATTTCTCCTCTTTAATCATTTATTAGCCTGGATGGTCCCTATGTTACCTTTTGGGGCCTTTGTACCTTCTCCCGACCTCGAAATCAGCTGTGCATCCAAATTTGGCATCTACCCTATTATCCTAGTACCCAATTTAAATTTGATCTCAAAAGACTAGGTACATAATATTTCAAATATTTTGTACCCATGAACAGAATGTGATGTAGGAGCATCCTGGGATTCTTGGCAATCCTATATCAAACAAAAATATGTTTGCTTTTAGAGTTTGGTAGCTTAGAGGAGTCCTCGGTTAAGTACTTGGTTGCTCGGTTTCCTGTTGATCAATGGTTGGTCAACTCGGTGACTAAGCTCGGTGGTGTTCTGCTCAGTGGTGTTGCTCAGTACTCGGTCACTATTGGTGACTCAGTTACTGTTGGTGACTCGGTGCTTTGTGCTTTGTGCTCAGTTGTTTCTCCGTGTAGGTTAGGTTGGCTCGGTTCTATGTTGTCGAATAGTCTCTGTTGCTCAGTGGTCTTCTCACCAACTGGGTTTTGATTTGTTAGATCTCAAGGCCGACCTTGTGTATTTAATTTGGGTCACGACATTTAATTTGGATCTCTCATTGGGGATTGTGTGGACCTAAATCTAGGTCGTTGGCTTCTCCAATGTTTGATTTTGTGGATCTAATTTAGGCCGACTTGTTGGTTGCCTCTTGTATTTAAATTGTATTATGTTCTTAGCTTAGGGAATCATATGGGAGATGAGATCTGAGAAGTTGTGTAAGGAGTTGTATGTTTTAGTAGAAGGTAAATGGCCTGATGCTTGCAGAAGATCTGTGGTAGATGTTAGAGCTATCCTTTGTAATTGGTCAGAACTGGGAAGGCCTCACAACCTGAAATATTGAATGTAATTGATTTTATGTGATAATATAAATCTAAATGTTGATTATATTTCTGTGTTATTGGTTGTTTCACTATTATGGTTGTTAGCTGCAAGATTGGACAATCCATTCTTGGACCCTCCAACCTTGACTGCGTCGGAATGTTTGAAACATTTTTGCCCACCTAAAATGGCCCAAATTTTATACAAAGCTCTATGTTGGGGTTTTAGTGGGAGATTTGGTCATGTGGTTGGCTTGCTTGAGTTTTAACCCCCAAAATTTAGGATGAGGTATATAAACACCCTATCTCTCCTCATTTTGACAACCAATATTATGATCAATAAATCCATTATCAAGCATTCAATAGCCAAGATCAATATCTCAAGGGCATTTTTGAGGTCTTCAAAACATCCAAGTCTTCAAGTATTCAAAGCATTCTTGTTCTTCTTCATCAAGCATTGTGGAAAGCTACAAAATCCATTACACAAGGCTTATCTTTCATGATTTCCTTTTTGGTTTTTGTGGGGTTCAAGCTATTGCATTATCATTTGTTATCACATCCAAAGAAGCATTGCATCATCAAGGCATGGGGTAATTCACAATTTAGATATAGCTTCTATTTCAGCTTTTTTTTATGCAATTTCATTAATTTTTTATGGTTGATGCCTAAATAGGGGTTTGAAAAAGGGAAACCCCGTTTTATCAACCTTTTCATCCATTTTTCTGTTTGTAGGAATGAGGACAATAATTGTGTGTGAATATAATTTTCGATTTGATTTTTTTTGTGTTGGAGAGTTGATGTTTTTTTTGTTTGTAAGATCAAGATTTGAATGAGAGTGTAGGTGTCATGCTATAGGAATTTTTCAATTTCACTCAGATTGAAGTTGAAGTCGCAAAGGTTTTGCAAAAGTGTTTGATGAAACATACATGATGCATACATATGTATTTGTGGTTTATGGGTGCAATCACTGCAAGTGCAAACAATGCATTGATAGGGATGAGGTGTGTGTATTTGCAGGGTTTCACATTATAGTACAAATATATTAGTGCAGAGACAAATTATGTAGTTACGATCATGAAGATTTTTTTAAAAGAAGTGTACTAGGATAGTGAGAGTAAAAGTGCAATTACTATAGATGTTGACATCAATGCCAAAGGGGGAGTTTGTCATTATTTGTTTGTCATTGACATCAAATGGTGAGTATGAGTGTCAAAACTTTATCATTTGGTTGAACAATATTGAAAGTAATTGAATCTGAATTTTTTCAAGGGATTATATAGTAATAGACTCTAAAAAAGTTGTATTCTCATTAATAAGAATGAAAAATTGATCACTTACCAAAAAAAAAGAATGACAACTTGATCAAGATAACACTTGTGTGTTGATACTAGATTAAGACAACCATAAACGTTAAGAGAAAAATAAGTTTAACATGTGAGACAAATTGAGTTGGAAGTTGGTTTGATGAATGACAAAGTGCATTGCTTATATATATATGATATGTTTCCTTGAAGACCTGATGTAGAAAAGAAAATAAGGGTTTGATAACTAAAATTTGCAATGTAAGAATTCAATCTTGTCTTCATGGCAACAAGAATAGGAGATAGGAACTATTCAACAACGACATGAACTTTGATTAAAAACAATAAAGTACATAAAGCCAAATGATAATCTTGTTAATATTTCTAATGAATTTTAATGTCGGTGTCTTATCTTTCATAGGCGTGAGAATGAAGATTTAAAGTTTAGTTTTCAAATATCAACAACTATTTATCATAACAAACACTTTACAGACAGTTACTATTATGTGAGTAATAGATTTTGTAAACTTTCTTTGTTCAAGGGACTTGATGTTTTAAATTGGGAAACCTTGCATGATGAATTTAGTTGTTGGGATGAGAGTAAAATGATAGAGTTTTCCTTTTGCAGATATGTAACAAAGATAAAAAGAAGAATGTTAATATTGTGATTACTGTTACAGATAAAAGAGGTTGATCAATGAGCATTATTATAAACAAAACTTAACCCTCTGTATTGTTCTTGTTTTCTTTTGAGATTGATGTAAAAGGAGGTTTGTGACTCTTCAGTGAGAATGTGATTTTATTTCCAATGAGGCACATATTCTCTTACCCGTGAGGTGTTTCTAGTGAGGCATAGACTATAACAAGTGAGGTTTTTGGCTAGTGAGGCTTAATATAGTTCATTCTCATAGTGTTTTTTTTTAAGCCTTGAAGGGTTTTCCACTCAAACATTTGTTTATGTGATGTGCATATATGATTCTACTATCGTATAGATTGACATATATCTTTATATTCTTGTTTTGTGTTTAGAATAATATATGTTTTTTTGTATCATTGGTTTAAACCATTTACTTGCTTAGCCCCCTTGCCCCCCTCAATGGTTCGGAGTATTCCAAGATTTTGGTGGTTGGTTGTTTTCTCTTCTTGGCATCCTTCCTATATAGTACCTCCTTTTAATAAGTTTAAGCCTATGGACTTTTATCATAAAACAATATAATTAGTTTTTTAATCATTCTAATTTTGGTTTATTTTTATTTGTAAATATAAGGGTTAAGGAAAAAACTCAACACAAGTAAGCATCAAATCCTAGATTAGGAATGATGAAACTGACAAATACATTGAAATAAAAACACAAAAATTAATTAAATAAATAATAATACTTAATGAAAAATTATGTAGATTTTTTGTGTCAAATATCTTAGGTGAATCATCAAATGAACATTGTCATAATTAAGAAATATTCTATACTATGTTTCAATTCACTTAAACTCATGTAGAAATTATCTCTATGGTTTTATATCTGAACCTTATATGTGGAAATGATCTTCACAGGAAAAAAAACTAAAATCTACTCACCCTAATGTCTATACCATTGTCTTTAAAAGATTTTAACAAGCATCATTTATGATCTTTCTAAGCTAGGATTGTTGTACTTTGGTTAAACTTTTTTTATCAATTCAATAGTTTGGTGAATGTGATTGAAGAGATCAACAAAACATGGGGTGAATTCTAAGATGCCAATGTAAGAAGGTGATTTAATGATGATGATCAATGATGTGCTTGAGGGATAATAACTTATAATGTCCCAAAGGGATGATGAATTTCTCTTTGATGGCTCAAAATAAATTATGATTTATCCTTAAATAAAACACCCTAGCACAAAAGATAACAAATATCACACTCAGAGTTAGCAAAAATGAGAGCAACCCAATAAGGTCCCATAGGTTGGCAAGTCGCTCGACTGACAAGGGGAAGAAGGCCCAATTAGTTGAATATGACTCAGAGGATGTGGATGAGGATCAAGGTAGTGGTAAATCCACAAAGAAGGAAGGGAAAATGGAGGAGGTTGATAGAGGAGGTGAAACTGAAACAAATAAAATCTTAGAGAAATCCATGAGAAATAGCTCTAGTACACACATATCTGACAACATGAAAATGGAGCAAGTCGACTTAACACAAGATGCAATGCTCAACAAATAGAAGACCGAAAAAACCAATGTGAAAGAGAGCCACAGTGAATGCCAAACCATGGCCAGATAATTGGATGCGTTGAAGATTGAGTTAGGGATGATGAAAACCTAAATGCTTTCCCTAGAAAGGAAGATGCTCAACATTTGCACGTTCAGCCTCTGGGTGATGCACAACAAGGCCAGATATAGAAAAAATTTCTAGGGAAAGATGTTGAGGGAGAAGGCAACTGGAAGGAACTATTTAAGTTCCTAACCAACGAGTAGAGCCATGTTCTTCACTAGTTTAGCTACAACATTAAGTCTCCTACTCGTGCATATTTTTCTTTGGTTTTTCTCAAATATTACTATTTATTTCTCATGGGGGCTTTATGTTATACTCTTAATAATCTTCTTGATTTATTGGACTTTGGTTCCAGTGTGATGATAATAGTAGATTACAGTATGATGTTAGTTATAGTTTATAATCTAAAGAATTTAATAGTTTATAGTATGCTTTTAGATATGGTTTACAATCTGTTGTTAAACTATTCTAGTTTTTTATGTTGACATGTTTTTAGTGTATTGTTAGTTCTTTGTTTGTTAGTTCTTACACCTTCAAGATGTGGTTGTTAAAGGGACAACACCTTTGTTTTGTTGTTGTTTAATATAAAAACAAATATCACACTCAAATTGACACATAATTATCAATTGGATGAATTCAAATTGATCCTAAATTCTAAATTTAACTTTGCAAATTTGGTGATCATGTTTACACTACTCAAAATTGAAGTAGGTTAGTTTTCCACCCACAAATTTATCTCAAGATAATGAATGAATTTATTAGAGAATAATAATTGATCTTTGAGAATATATACAAATAGAATTTAGATTTACCAACTTTATGTTCAAATGTGTCACTTATATAATAGTAATTACATAAAGAACAAGTCAATGGGGTTATGTTTAAATGGAACAGTCATAGGGTTCTCAAAATGGAGATCCATGTTTGAATCCCAAAGTGACAACTTAAGTTGGAATTCCAAGTAGTGGCTCTTGGACTTCCATTGTGGCTTCTATGTTGAATACAGTTGATTAAGTCGGTTTTGAGTGAAATATGTTGGATAGGAGGTCTCTTTTATAACTTTCATTGGTGTGGGGTCATTCTAAATAATCCCTCCTTGTTAATGAAAAAGCTACATAAAGGAAAACTCAATCAAATGGGCTTAAAACAAAAGATAAAAAGCGTAGGGTGTGTAATGTTCACCTTTATAATATTGTAGATTTCACACCTTAATATGTGTTCTGTCTATGAACTCCCTTAATTAATTACTATTATGTTTGAATATGTGATTTTTCATTTTCTCCTCTACCCTTAAAAAATCACATTCTACTTTAGCAGTCAATCACATTTTTCCTCAAGCTGAGGGTTGGCTCAATTGGTGAAAGCTTCTTGTGGTAGACATGAGGTCACGAGGTTCAGTCTCTCCCAAACACACATACTACTAGAGTGTGTGCCACAACAATTTCACTAGTCACGTTAAAAAGATTATCCAGTACTGCAGTTTAGAGTGGGGCTACCCGATTCTTATAATCTAAAAAAATCGTAATTTTCTTCACTTTCAAAACATCTATCATTACTCTTTTATGCTAACTAATAATACTCTATATATCATCAAGTAAAATATTTTACTTATTATAATTTATAATTATTTATAATTATTATAATTAATTTGTAGATAACAATATTATTGAAATTAAAATTAAAACATAATAATTCTTGTTTTTTAAAACAATGGATAGCTTAATTATCTACTCTTTTATATTGTTATTTTATTAAAAAAAACAAAGTAGTTCAAAGAGAACCGAAGACAAAGAAGTAATAAAGTTTAGTCTTTTATAATTAACATGACAAATGTTTCTTTCCATACTTTTTATTATTATTTATAGGGGGCCACAAACATATTCAATATCAAAATATGAAACAAAAGGGAAAGTCCAAGAGACGTACCAAAAATGATATGATTTTTTTGTTAACGTTAACAAGAGCAAAATAGTAAAAGGAGGTTTAGTTGGCATCATTACTTAAAATCTGGCCACTTTTGAGTTTAAAAAAAAGGATGAGAAAGAAAGCTATCAGATTTCCTTGTTGCTAAGTATCCTTCTAAGTATCCAACAAATTAGGGTTTTCTTTCTTGCAAACGCCAAACACTACATTACTTGTTACCTTAAAACATAGAAAGTGACAAAGATTCCAAAAATGTATAGAGAATGAAAGGCATAATGGGTTTCTTGTCGCCACAAGGCATGGAAAAGCACCATTTTGTTAGGGTAGACAAGAAAAGTATGTTTACTCCTTAAAGGAACTTGTTCAAAGGCGTAAAGGGGTGAGGATTCTTCTAGGATTTTGAGTATATCTGAAATTGTTGATATGTTGTGGTTAATATGTTCATATTTTATAATCATCATATTGATTATAATATATTAGATTTTGTGTATATACATGCTTGTAATTATGATAAATTTAGTTAAAAATTAGATTTTTAATTAAATGATACCTTTTCTATATCTTTTCAATAGCTTGAATGAGTATAATTGATGTTTTTTTTTCGCTTTTAAGTTTGAAAGGAAGCTTTAATCATTGCACATTAAGAATGGTATCTTTTATATTAAAGGTTATTTAGTTTCTCACTCCTCTTCGTCTCTTTATTTTGTGTTAATGTATGTTTGATTGAATTAGTTCATAATGACTTTTTAATTATTATTCAACACGTGTGCATAATTAACTTATTTTTAGGATTAAAATAGTAGGTGAAATAAAGTAAAAATGCTAAGAAAGTTGTGATAACCTAATACGATTCAACCTATGAAATTTAAAAATTAAATATTAACGGGTATAACAACATTTAAAACATTATATGGAAGAGAGAACTCAATAGAAATGCTTTTTTGTTGAGATTACTATTGAAAAAAAAAACTTTTTTCAAAATTTATAACATAAATCAATTTAGATTTATTTTAGAGGTTGTTGGACTAATATGAAAAAGTTTAGGTGAAATTAAATAATAAAAAAATAATCATGTTATAATTAGTAATGAGTGAATATAGAAATTGTTTAATCATGTAATAGACCAATAGTTGTCATTTATTAAAGGTAATAAGATTCATGCACCTTTTTCTTTTGTATCAAGCAAAGTTTGTTGTTCTAGATCAAATTCATAGACATACACTCACAATATGGCCAAGAACCCAATCCTTGTTGACTTCTTGGTTCTATCATGTGACTTCTCACATAAATAGACTTATAGGCAATGATACTCTCTATCACACTTTGGATTTTCTTATTAAGCTCGTAGAATTTAAAAATGCCTTGACAAACAACAAGATTGAAACATGTGCATGAAGTCTAGAATGAGTGTTACTTAATTCACATGTTAGAATAAGTGATATTAGATATGCTAGATTCTTTCTTTTTTTTAAAAAATTCCTAAATGTGAATAAATAGGTTTCAATTATATGTTGCATTGGCATATCATTGATCAAAATGAGTGCAAATGAATGTAATTATAGAGAAGCATAACACTAAGTCGTTATTGTTTGTGCAAAGTCAACCATGGACCAAAGTGTAAGACAAAGTCTGTCTACTAAATGTTTAACTTTAAATTTTGCATTTAAAAGGAGCAATATTGCAACCTTGGGTCATATATCCAAGTTGGATCAATATCCAACCAAGTTGGATTATGGATCAAGTTTTGACATATAATGTGATTGAATTGGAATTGCATGCATAGAAGCACAAGGATAAGAAATAGGCATAGGGATGTGCTCAAGGCGAGCTAGGTTTGCAAGCCCAACTATGTATAGAATGTGACACACACGCTCGCGCGTCAAGGATACATTTTGCCATCACTTTGAGTTGGAAGTGAATCTCTAACTATGAACCAAGCATTTCTAAGTATGCTCACTCTCAAGAATGCATAAATTAAATGTTTCAGACAAATGCACTAGCAATCTATAAAGGATAAAGATTCTTCTACCATGTTATTTACTTTCCCGTGCATTTTCCATGAATCTTGCAAGACAAGGAAAAAAGATTTGGTGAGTTGCTTATAACTTGTAAGATAGATCAATTGCTTGCCCCATACATTGTGATTAGATAAAGGTGATCTTATCGATATATGAATAATAAACATAAGCATGTCAAAATAGATTGATAGTAAAATATATCATGAGATAATCATAATCATAGTCATGTGAAAAATCTATCAAATTGTAAGCATATAAGCACATATAATCAGTCAAGTGTTAAAATATAGAAATCATAGCTAGAAGAGTATATCTTAAGAAGTATATCAACAAACTATCAAAGATAAGGTCGTTGCACCTCCAACATGGGCATGATAATGAAAATGTGGCTTTTGAAGGCTGAAAACACTCATTAAAGTATAATAAATGGCCCTAATGTGGCATTAATGAGCACAAGCACACATCAATAGGATAAATAGGATTAAGATAATGATAATGTGGGCCTATATAAGAAAGAACACCCATTAAAGTATAATAAATGGTCCTGATATAGCATCTATGAGCACAAGCACACATCAATAGAATAAATAGCATTAAGATAATAGTAATATAGGCCTATATAAGAAAGAACATCCATGGAAGTATAATAAAATGTCCAATGTGGAATCTATGAGTATGATCGTTGTTAAGACAAGATCAATGATGTGAAGCCCAAGAGGGGCATGAAGTCTAATATGATGAAAGGATTAATGATATGAGGCTCAATAGAGGTGTGAATCCTCAAATGTAGCAAATATGATCATCATATAAGTAATATAGATTTACATAATCAAGTATGACAATAGAGTTCAATATGATAAGGGAAAAAAACATGGTGGCCCTAATGTAGGATCAATATGATAAAGTGTGTAACAATAAATGCAATTATGGTACGACATATAGGATCAAGACAAGATTGAATGATATATTCGTGTAGGCACAATACATGATAGGATCAAGACATGTGATATAATAATATAAGCTTAATGTAAGAGATCAATGATGAGTTCTTAAAATTGATATATCAATATAAAAACATGTGCTCAAAAGATATAGTGTAAGATTATCAAAAGGCATTCTAAATAGTATGATATAATTATAATGGACTTGTAAAGATGTATCACAATTGTTGATTATCTAATTTGTAGGTCTCCAATCCCTTAAGGTTGGATAG
>MU225653.1:2712013-2766932 GCA_018584345.1 Thuja plicata | reverse complement strand
TATATATATATATATATATAATAGTATTAGGAGAAATTGATATAATAACGATTCAAAGATATTATGTGTGTGTGTGTGTGTATTTATATTTATGTAGTTACATAATCAATTGTCATTATAGTAATCTCATAATAATGAATAGACATGTCCCATGAAGGGACATGTCTCTCCTAGCCTCATTCTCAATATAAATGAAAGAGAGATTGCCGCATTTGGAAAATACATACAACATAGAGTGCTATTACATTTGCAGCTATCCTAAAATTAACATGGTATCAGAGCCAGACTGCAAATGTAAGAGAGTAGTTTGTTGATGGTGAATGTGTGATTGTCTCAGAAAAAAATAGTCTCAGTACATGAACCATATCTCACAAATACACCGTTGGATTTTGTTGAATATTGGATATGTTGGTGATAAACAAATTTTGAAGAATCTCACCAGAGAAATTGGAGAGAAAGTGTTCGGTTCACAAGTTATGACCGACTGTGTACGGGTCTATGTGAAATCTAGTTAGTGAAGTTGTGTTGTAGACTTTTGTCTACACCAAGTGCAAAGAATAAGGTCAAGTGAATTGTAGCAGAGTGTTAAGAAGCCAAATGAGTGCTTGAAGATTTTGGTAGGGGTTGGTAGAGATTTTGGGCCCTAAGTCAAGGGTAGTTTGTTTAAAGTTGTAGAGATATGAGTGGACTGTCAAAGTGTTAGACAATGAAAGATAAAGCACGTATTCAAAGAAGGGTGTCTCCTAAAAAGCAAGCATTAATTATAGAATGTCACCTCTCTTGGAGCAATCAAGTCATTTCACAAGAAGACATGAAAATTGTTCAACGATAAAAGAGTGGGAATTTTACATTGTGGGGGGGAATAATAACCAATTTTACATTCCCATTTGAACCATTCTTAGTGGGGAGATGATTCAAAGGGGAGATGTCTCTCAAATAATCTGAGAAGGTGTTTTCTGATTTGATGTATATGGGCCTTCATTGAAGCAACTTGTGTCAAGGATGTTGATGCGAAGATAAGTATTTATTATCCTTGAATATTACATTTATCTACTCATTGTAGTCTCTCTCCCATCTGTATTCCTATACGTACTGTATGAGTTATTTGCCTTGATCTTTTCCGGGATGCTCTTGCAGGAAAACAAGATTGATATCAGATTCAGAGGGATTCTGACACTTCAGAGGTAACATTGGACGAGGAGCTCAGAAGATTGATATCAGATTCAGAGGGAGTCTGACAGTTTATCTTAAGCAATCTTGGATGAAAAGATCAACATATTGATATCTGCTTAATGAGTTCTTCTCTGTGAGATAAGTTTGATGTGAAATCCCTTGTTTCCACTCTTTGTGCTAAGGCATGGTGGATGTCATGTGTGTGACTCCATATTTTTAATGGGCCTTCCCCTATCTAAATCACGAGGAAGTGACGACTTCCAAATGATTATCACTTGTATTTGTTAAAGTTATTGGAAGGTGACGATCTTACAATAACTTGATATTCTATCATGATAGACATCTTATGATGGCTGGAACTGATCATGATAGATGATATCTTGCATGGTGGATTGAGTTCCTTAAACAGGCCATGATCTTCTATTTTGATAGACATCTTATGATGGTTGAAACAGATCATAATAGATGATATGAATGTTCCTATGGTATGTGCACATTACCTATGGATATTTTTTGAGTACTTGGTGAATATCATGTGGCTTGATATTCTGAAGCCATTACTCTAACTACATGGTGAATATCATGTGACTTGATATTATGTGGGCATTACTCCTGATATCATGAGATGATATCTAATGGTGAATATCTTCTGATCAAAGATGTTCTTAAACATGTGATTCTTGATATTACGCTGAGGTAATATCATATCATGTGTTTATCCTCCCTAGCTAAGAGGGAGTGTTGATGTTTTGTAGCTTCCGTCAGATAAATCCTATGAGTATATTGAAATATATATAAATTATTATGTGAGATATAATATATAGATATATATCTAAAATATTATTAGGAGAAATTAATATAATAATGATTCAGAGATATTGTGTGTGTGTGTGTGTGTGTGTGTGTGTGTGTGGATATAGTTACATAATCAATTGTCATTATATTAATCTCATAATAATGGGACATGTCTCTCCTAGCCTCATTCTCAATATAAATGAAAGAGAGATTGTTGCATTTGGAAAATACATACAACATAGAGTGCTATTACATTTGCAACTATCCTAAATTAACAAGAACAAATCGTTGAGATGGATAAGACATCCTTCTCTTTTGACTTTGCTAAACCAATTGGGGTTTTTCCCAAGGTTATGTAACATATATATCTCCACAAACGCAAAACACACCCTAACACAAACCAAACCCTTAACATATAGTGCACCCCTGTTTTTGTTGTCACTTTATGTCTATTTGTTGGTTTGGGGAATTCAAAGCTAGGCAACTTATTAAAGTAGATTGCATGCCATATGAACGTCTAAGAAAGTAATTTATAATAAACCATTATACTATTATATACATTTAGACATGACAACGAAAACACGCTAAAATAGATAAACTAAAAAGATGATCTTATATTAGTTTTTTTTTAGTATGTTGGCAAGATGGGGAGATGGAGTTAGTAGTAGACTAGTGCATTTTTCCAATCGTGTAACAGAGTTTAAGTTCATACAAAAGATGTAATAATAGAAACCAATGTTGATACCTAATCAAGATATTACAGAAGATCGTGCTTTCAAAATAAACAAATAAGTTGGGTTATGCACATACATTTAGAATAATAATAAATGGTTGCATATTATTAAATGATTTTACTTAGTAATCCATGCTCGCATACCCATACATTTCCTTTGTTATGTTGTAAAGATGTCTTGCAAGGATTTTACAATCATCTGGCTAACGAACTAAACAATACATGTGCATTTAAATGTGTACCATACAAGAAGACACTCAACTAAGGCGGATTAACCATTTAATCTACAAAAGTTAGAAATGTTTATTACAGATTGAGAAGAACTTAGATCATTACAAAACCAAAGTACCTCTACTCAAAACTCCAATGAAAAATTAAGACTTCCTATAACTACCACTAGTTCATTGATTTTGTAATTGCTCACATCCAATTACTTCAAAATGAGACCTAAACCTCTCTTAGCCTAGTTGGTCATCTACCCTAAAGAATGACATTGTAGCAATTTGAAAATCAAAGCATTGATTCACTCCCTCTAAGATGAGCACCCAAGATCAGTAAGGAAATCTAGGAATAAATGTAGGTAGCTTAGAAAAGGACCCGCAATAATGTCAAATAGATGAAAGTGGATGGAGAAGAAACACCATTTTATTTGGCACTCAATTTTTCAAAGAGATTTTAATAGGTTGCATGTTGTTTTCTTTAGGCTAGTATCACAACATATCGTTCCTTCTAATTTTTGAACCTTTTTTATCGTCATTGATTCAGTGTCCTTTACTTTGATTAGGCTCCCCTTTTTGCATTCTATCTTTTTGACCTCTCAGCAAACTTAAGAGGTTACAAACCATTTAGAACATTTGCAACACTTGCAAAAAAACACCATTGGCAATTTTGAGAGACTAGGAACCATTTTGATGATTTTGATGGTTCACAAACCATATGAAATCCCAAAACACATATTGTCATCTTTTACCAATCTCTTCAACAATTTTAGGAGGTTTGGAACATTCATTGATCAAGAGTAACATATACCATATGACAAGGATCAGAATGCTAGGAAATTGAGGAATCGAGGATGATAAGGAAGTCATGCTATATGAGATGTGATATTGAGGAAGGCCAAAATGAGAATTTTGATAGGAACAAGGCATTGAGATGTCAAGATGAGGGAATCGAGACAAAGCTTAACTTGGTACTAAGTCAAGAAAAATGGTTGAAATTCCAACTTCGATAGGTTATATGGAGCAATTGAAAAAAAAAATCTAGGGTTGGTGATAATGGGTACCTAATTAAGGGCAAGGACAAAAGCCTACAATGCAAGACTGTGTAACTTTTTTAAAGTGAAAAGTATCAAGGATTGAGAAGCGAAGATGAAGGGGAACAAATACCAAGGGATGAGATGGATGAGGAAATTTGAAAGTTTAACAGATGCAAATGACTTAGACCTTTAACATACTTTTAGGCTTTGAGGCTCAAGTATGCCAAAGAAATGGTATCAAGAGATGTGAAACTATATAACTCCAATAAAACAACACTTAAGACAAAATTTTAATAAGGACTTCAATACGTTGTTGGAATTGGTAGGTAAGGTATAGAAATATGGACAACCTCGAAAGTATTACAGGCGACAAACATACAAAACACCAAGTTAAACAACTAAAACAACTTAGAATTACACTCTGGATTTTTGCATCTTTGAATACTTTATGAGACCCACTTACGATGTCTCAAATTGGTTATAAATAGAGGGTAGATATGATCAAATATACAAAATGGAAGCAAAACAAAGAAAACATAGACACCTAAAAATAAGGTGCCAACAACAATAAAGTAATCCCAATACCAAAATATAACAATGTAACACAAGATAACCCAAAGATAAGAATAATAGAATTCTTCCTCCACATATTTCGGTACTAAGGTGGTTGATTACTTAACCCCAAAAAGGTCTTAGAAGGATATTATTCAATGTTGTCACTCTTGCCAAATCTGACACCAATTGTCAAGGCACTGCAAAAGATTATTCAAAAGATAAAAATTCCACTTTTTTCGCGCGATGATAAATTTATTTGGAGGAAGAATTCTACAGGTGACTTCTCGATCAAATCTTCTTATAGGTTGATAATAAATAATTGGAGTTTGTAGAAATGGTTCAAGGAGGTTTGGAACCCTCAATTGATCCCAAAGATAAATTTATTTTGGTGGAGCGTAATGCATAATAAGATCTTGACACACGATAACCTGATTAAATGAGGATTCCAATTCCCAAATAGGTGTGTTATTTGTAAGAAAGAAGAGTTTATTCCCCATCTTCTGATTCACTGTGAATTTGCAAGAGAAATATGGCAAAGAGCCATTACTAATATGGAAATACCATGAGTTTCAAATAACAATGTTCAACAGCTACTATTGGAATGGAAAGGACCTACACATAACCCCTTGATTTCTCAACTCTAGAGGCAAATCCCCCCACATATTTCTTGGAGCTAGTGGAAAGAAAGGAATAATAGAAATTTTCATGAAAAGCAGAGCATTGTTGAAGGGGTCTTCCTTTCGTTTTACAAGCTACTCAAGGAGAATATTGTGTTCGCAATTTGCAAACACCCTCGATTTCCTCTGCCCCCCTTTGAAGAAAGGATTGCTAGGAATTGTGAGCTACCATACAGATGTGTCAAATCTAGTAATTCAAAAGCAAAGAGGAGGAGGAGCAACATTTGAAAACCACTAAATCTAGGATGGCTAAAACTAAACTTTGATAGGGAGGGTAGAGGGGGTATGAAAGTTGTGGGTGGTGTCATAAGAAAAGAGCTAGGCAAGATGATTTTGGCTTATTCATGTAACATTGATGGTTTCACCAACAATCAAACCGAAAGCATGGCAACGTTATGGGGGATTAATCAACCCTTACCATTGGAGTTAAGGCCTTGGTCATTGAAGACGATTCTTTAGTGACAATTAATGTTGTCAAAGGTCGGTCTAATTCTAGCTGGTCCACGACTGGAATAGTGGAGAATATTCAAAGGGTTCTTCTTGGCTTTGATATTTTTGAAATCAAACCTCCTATAGAGAAGGGAATAGTGTTGCAGACGCGATGACAACTCTTGGACTAGAGTTGAAGGAGTTGAGATGTTGGCATGATGCTGATAACATCCACTTGAATGGAAAATCTCTATTGTGGGAGGAGTGTAATTTGAAGCACTAGAATTAATGGGAAGCCGAATAATTTCATTTTGGTATGATGGTTTGTGTATCACCCTAACTCATTGGGTTGTGCTACATATGGAGAATAAGGACAATTTGAGCACACTTTATTTTAATCTTGCTACTTCTTGGGTTAATGCAATGTGGAAAACTAATGCTGCCATTTCCAAGGCTCCTCACTCGCATAAGAGCTTCCATGAATGGTACGGTATGGATAGTGGTAGAGATGGGTGGATCATTTTAAATTGTCACTATTATCTGAAAGAGGTGCGGTCTCTTATTATATTGGAAGGTCAAAACCCTACTAGAGATTGCTAGAGTGACAGTGAAGACAATGACGAGAGTAGAAGTAAGGGGTTGATTATGGATGATATGGGGATGAAGCGATCTGAGGTGGGGATGTTGCATTTTGCGAGGGTTTACTCTAGAAGGGACAAAAGGGGCCAGGAGATAAAGAAGAGGAAAAGAAGTGCCAATCAGATAATGCCTTGGGACCTGTCTTTGATGAAGTAGTCAGTCTAGGGTTCTGGTGCACTCCAAAAGCACTCTGGTGTTGATATAGACAACGATTCTACTACCCACATCTTCGATAGCTTGTTGGAGGTGAGCGTTGACAAAGTGGAGGTGGATGGCGACCAAAGTAGGGGTTTTACGTGTCAAGGTTGCAACAATTTAACAATAGGGTGTCAGAGCCTTGGAGGAAGAGGTGTGACAACTCAAGTCCCAAATAGAGAGTTTGATGAGGGGCATGTCGAGTGCCATGCACTACAATTGAAGGGTTATGCATAGCTCTGCCACTACCCTTGCCCTCATGCAACAAAGATTAGGAGGTATGGGTGACATGAAGTTGTTTGATTTCTTGAGATAGGATTGGGAAAAAGTCATAAGGAGGGCCCCCATTGGCTCGAATCGGGTTAACCACAACTAGTGGTGGTGTCTACTTTGAACTTTTCTGTTTTTCGCTTGTTGTCAATTAGTTGTAAGTGTATTTTTTGTCAGTTGTTAGTGTCTTTCCCAACTGCCTTTGGCAATAGAATGGTCTTTGGGCCTAGTCTGTAAGGGACAACACACTTGCCTTGTTGCTTAGTAATAAAAAACAATGTAACAAGTATGCTTTAAAAAGCAGAGTATTACTACATGTACACCATAAAAATGTGATCCAAGAATTCAAATAATCAATATAAATGATCATGAATCATAAAAGTATATTAAAAAATGGTAATCCTTGTGTATCAAAATGTTATAACATAATTTTCAACCATAATCATGCATCTCAAATGAAGAATGACAATCCCTCCACACACACATCTCCACACACACACACACACACATCTCCACACACACACACACACACACACACACAAATCAAATTAATGTGAATGTTCAAACTCAATTATGCGTAATAAATCACTAATTGTGTAGAGTGCGTGGATGTATAAATGCCCTATGTCTAACAAACATAAATTTACATATAAATAAATAGATGGATGAACATAATTTGTAAGAAATGTTACAATGAATGTCAAGAGAAATCAACTACCATCACTATTATATTCGATTTCATCAAATAGAAAGCTTCAAAAACTTAAATGAAGCTTTTTATGAAGAAATGGATAGACCTTTTAATTACAAATTATATTTGAACAATAACACTACAAAATCTAACTTCTATTTCCAAATTATATTACTAACCTTTAAGGGAAAAAATAATTATAAACCTCCCTATCAAATTTCCAATAGAAAAAACCACGACTACTACAAAGCTAAAGAGGAAGGTTAGTCAATCTAACCTAAATGAAGGAAAGCAAAGTACTACCTTTGAAAACCAGGGTTTAAGCTCCATGAAGACTTTGTCGCCAACCGAGTGACTCATTGCAGAGTTTGCATGTCCTTAGGATATGTGAGTACAACTAAAAACAAAACCTTTCACACGGACAAAATATAATTATCTCTTTCCACCAAGACAAGTCATGCAGATCAACCAAGCCGGGCCAAAAAAATTCTGAAACTTGCAGATGAAAGTGCGCTCCATGTGACTCTGAAACTTCCTCCACAGATACACAATATTACCAGAATCAGGTCAAGCCCCTTTATCAAAAAAAAATTGGTAAACCCTTACTTGTTCAAGAAATTGGATTAAATTTCATCGCTAGCTAATGATTCAGATGCTTCTGCGTTAGCACGACTATAAACCCTAAAATCGCCATATTTGTAGCAGCCATCTTTACTCTGAAACTTCCAACCCGAACTCCACAATCTGACCAGAATCAGGTAAACCCTTACTTGTCCAAGAAATTAGGAAGCATCCGAATCATTAGCCAGCGATGTAGTTACAAACGAATTTCCTAACTAGTTCGCTGGATAATGATTCAGATGCTTCTGCGTTCGCAATCAAAGAATTTGATAAATCCTTACTTGTCCAAGAAATTGCGTTAAATTCCGTGAACACATCCTAATTAATTCGCTGGATGATGATTCAGATGCTTCTGCGTTAGCACGATTGTAAACCCTAAAATCGCCCTTTTTATAGCCGACCTTGCCTAAGATACAAAAGAGGGCTTCGCTTCAGCTCCGTTGACAGTGAACTTTAGGTAGGTCTCTAACAAAGGAAGAACTTCAGGAATCGGGAAAGGATTCGGTACTTTCCCCCTTAGAAAAGGAAGCATCTGAGGAAGAATTTCTCAGAACCCCAGATCTCAAAATAAAATTGATCAATTCACAACAGATCCCTTCCTTTGGCAAAAGGGCCGGTTCGCCTCATCCTACATAGTCCTGAAGAAAAAGAACAGACCAGAGTCGTCGCCAGCCATAGCTTATGAAGGAATGAGTTTTATTTATATATATATGAACTAGAGGAAGCAGGAAACCTTCGAACACGGAGGAAATGGGATATATGGGTGGAAGAATTATGTATACTCCCAATCGCACTTTAGTGTGCAATGGGAATGCCGTAGAGTTATGGAAAGGTCATTTAAGTATTTGTCATTTTGTTTGTCACTCCTTCTCTTCCTTTCTAGATCTCTTTAACTTTGTATCAATATTTCTCATCATCATCTATATATCTTTATAATTCTTCCTTTCTATATCTCCCTCTCTATGTCTCTCTTTGCATCTCCCTAGATCTTTTTCTATCTTTATCTTTTGATCTATCTCTAACTCTCTATCTGTTTTTCCCCATCCTCCCACTTTATATTTATCTATATCTCTATCCAACCATCTCTCTCCATCACCCCCTTCCTATACCTTTTAATCTTTACATCTTTATATTTCTTCTCCTATCTCTCCCTCTATATGTATCTCTATCTTGTCATCTCTCTATCACTCTCTATGCCTATATATCTCCCCCTTTCTACCTCTCTCTATAACTTTCTACTTATATCTTTATCTTTATATTTCTCCTCTCTCCTTCTCTATTTTTTTTTAATTTACATCTTCGAGACTTAAGTCATAAAAATATTATAAAATAGAAAAAAGATAAAGAAATGGGAGTGAAAACAAGTCTGGTGGAGGAAACGGGGGGAGAGCAATCGTACTTTGTGTAGGTCTTGGCGTCTCGATTAGTAGGTAGGTCTCTTCCTTGAAATTGCCCACTTGACTTGCAGCTCCCCTTGATGTGTGCGAGGAAGAAATAATACTTGAACCTATACTACTTGTCGTAATTTTGTAGTTTTTTTAAAATACTATGTGCAATGATATCCGCGAAGTCATATACTTGAAGGGCTATTTTTGTTTCCTTGGCTTAAAACCCAAATCCATCCAGATCTCTTCTACTTTATTGTCTCAGTCCCAACAAATAAACAAAAGCAAGCACCAAAAACTCTTCATGTGAATCTAGAAAGTTCTTCAAGGATATATGGAACCTTGGTAGTTGTCTCCATCTTGTCCCTCCTCAATTTCTTATTGCAAAAAGTGACGCGTGTTTTGTCCAACCAGTAATACTATACGTCATTTTCTTGAACTAATGTGTCATCACTTGTTTGAAATGAAGGCACAACATATCTAGGATGGCGTCCTACACTAGCCGTGACAACTTTTAACTCCCTTCCCTTGATGATTTTGAATTACAGATTTAAATTCCATATGGTAGCATGCACGATCTTGAGGCATGGGTGCACCAACAACACCATAGATTGTGATAGGCATGAATGCCATAGTCAGACACGTAGAGGCTAATGGTCATTGTCCTTGAATTTCTTCACCATCTGCATGAAAGGCCTTTCATGGAGGCTCTTTGGGTTGGTATGCAGCTCAGGGCCATGGATATTGTTTTCCCACGTTCGAGTCGTTTGTGCACTTATTGCTTGTGCAAATAAGTTGAATAGGGCAATCATTCAGAGTTTTACAAGCTTGTCACATCCATTCTTATGTGATATGGAAGGGCTTGCAAACGAAATGAGCACCGAGCTAATGAGAACAAAAAATTGCACAAATGTCTTTGAGTTTTCCATTGCAAAAGGAAACAAGATGTGGAAATGGTAAAGTGAAGGTGATTATTATAGGCAAAAGATTAGAGGGTCGCCTACATAGATTTGACCAGGATAATATAAAGTTTGAGCAGAGCAATGCACTATGTTGTTAGTTTTCCTTATTTTTAATATTACATGTTGGTTCTTTTCCTGTAGCTTTCTCAGTTTCTTCTTTGAATGCTTCTGAGTTGATCGCCAATGTTTCTACTTTCAGCCCGATGTCATCATTCGTTGTGTGGGTGGTGAATTGGTACAAGATGAGGGAAGACATGAAAAGCTTCAATCTTTTTGGCACGGGGTGCAGTGCCAACGTAATAGCGGTGCAAATGGGCGGAGGCATGTTGAAGACGTACCCAAATTCTTCCTTTGTGGCAGCGATGTGATGCTCATGTTGTCCAACAAACTGGGTGACGGGTGGCGGGCCAAGATGCGACCTATGCACGCGGTCAGAACCAACGTCGCTACCAATGATGACACTTTAACCTATCTTTTCAATGTTCTCATAACGACGAAAATTGATCTACGCTTCAAATCACTTCAATGGTAGTCATTTTTTCTTCACAATTTTCAACCGTCGGATACAATTTTCAGCTTCTCCCTTTCAAATAAGGAACGCATTCGGCGTAATTAGACAATGATTAATTGTAGGGGGTTATGAGAAACATAGACTTAAAAGGTGACAATAAACGTCTAAACATAAACTAAAAAGCATAACTTATCAAGGGGACACTACAAGGTTTTTTTTTAAATTATTGTGAATTTTAGTTGGTTGGATAGTCAAAGGTAGTAAGTACAATAGTATAAGTGTAAGGTCTTATGGAGAGGTTTATGGATCTATTTCTTATGGAGCAGAAGGTTCCAAAAAAAATAAAAACAAAATGTCACAAGATTGTCTGCAATCATTTTGTGAAAAATAGGAGTCCCTACTTTTCAAGATTGCATATTTCAGTGGGTGAATTTGGCGTGGGGCTAGAAGTGGCCCCACTAGCTTATGAATTTTTCTACCACTTGTCAATTCGCTAATAATTTATATTCCTACCACAAAAGAAATAAAAATAAAATGATGCTTGATTATTAATGTTTTATTCACAATGTCCTTCATGAGACCGCTAACTTCCCCATATTTTGGAGCTTAAACTCTTAAGCCAAACTACAGTATTGAATTAATGGGAACATGAGCTTTAAAATATTCCTAAAAAATATTGTCATCGCCCATTGATTTTTTTAGGAAGCCCCCCTCCAAGAGACCTTATCCTAAGTAGGGGTGAGTTGAAAATTCATTGGGAAAGTAGTGGTAATATTAGAGTTAGGATTGGAAGAGGAAGTGATGCAGAGGGGTAGGTTAGATTGGGGTTATTTCATAAAGAAGTTATTCTTGGTTTCTTCAATGGTGTTCCTTACCCAAGTGACCCCAAGTGCCAATATGCCACTAACCTATCACTCTGATCTCTTCCAACACCCTTACTGTTATAGAGATTCAAGATAGCTTAAAATAAAACTCCAGAAATGTTCAAGTGGTTCTTGAAGTCCTACTCCAAGATCTTACCCCCAATCCACACTCTAGGCTATCTATCCTGGTAGCCTTAACCAACGAGTTTTTTCCACACAAATTTTTGTTTTCCCAAAACACTTCCCAAATAAATTACATATCCATACACCCATTATCCTTATACACAACAAATCAAAAGACTTGGTACTTTGGACCAACTATCCCAAAAATTGATTGTTCACTGTCTACAAGAGGGCTAATTTGGGTGCATTTACAAATGAAGTGCCATTTCTATTTGTTTCCCTGATATGCCACTTTGCACAGAGTCTAGAAATGGTCTAAAACTAAGGATTATCAAATTGGTTTGGCAATAGCACGTTGCCCTATGGGGTTTCTAACATACCCTCACCAAATTGCTCAAAAAACTAGGGCCTTCTAGTTTTCACCCTTCCACTCACTTCCAAAACCTTTCCTTCAGGATTCACCATGCCTTGGACATATACTTTTTCTACCCCCAAAAAAAATATGCCCTCCTTAAGTCAGATCTCTTGTTGCTACACTCTAGCAAGCAATTTCCTCAAGTTTTCTTCACTATCCTTGGTGATCACCACATCAAATCAACTCTTCTGCAAAATATAATGTTATTACAATGTTTTACATGTTAAATATGCATCATTCCATGAGAAAAAATGTTAACATTCATGGAATGGTGATTTCACATTATGGAATATATCAAAATACTAAGGAAAACAACCCCTTTAAGAGGACAGTCAATATAACTGATTGAAACGAAACCTAAGATACTTTCAGAGAATTCAAAAATGTCTTACAAAACCATAAGATTGTCCTCCAAGTGCCAACAAAACCAATGGAACGAATTAGAAGTCAAAACATGCGAGAAGGTTGTGAAAATTCTGGATTTTATTGAAATTCTGAGTAATAGTCTGTACTTCTCTTCATGAATCTATACATAGACCTTTCTAAGAATTAAATAAACTCCCTACCAGCTTCCCCAACTAATCTGGGTCGGTTGGAAGGTTTAGTTAAGTCTAAAAACACTAAAACACCATTTTCCCTCCTAAATGCTCATAACTGTTGGAATTCAAATATTTGAATTTCCAACTTACATTTTATTGTATATTACTATTAAAAACCTATTAACTTATAACCCAAGCAATTTATTATTTCTTCTAGGACCTAATTGACTCCCCTAAACAACTTTAGATCCCATTTGGGACTATTGGCCACCCTTACATTGTTTTGGTCCTAAGTTCTTTGCCAGGACTTCTAGGACTAATAACATTTAAATTAAATTGTTTATTACATATTGCCATTATTGGCTTCAATATATCCCAATTTACTTTTAGGAATTCTTTAGATCCACTACCTCCATTTGGTTACAAGGTGGACTTAGGTGTTTGGAGAGGTGCTCCTGCACTAGGAAGGGGTCATGTTAGGAGTATTGTGAATGAGTGGTAAAGGTCATAGTAGTGGTCATAAGATAAGAGGAGTAAGAATCCAAAGAGAATCCAAAGAGGATGAGGTATAAGGTGGAGGAGAATATGCACCCTAGGAACATGTCAAAAGGAGCACCCATTAAAGCCTTATGTAAGATATTAGCTAATTGTTGGGGAGATTCAACATGAATAAGTGCATCAATAAGTATTTGATCCATAAGGAAGAGATCTTGCTTAGCTATGTAAGCATCGTGATCATTATCTTTTTGGTTTATGTGATCCTCAATATGGTGTTTAGTATGAAAATTATTAGAAAATATTGCATTAGCATTAGAGTGTTTAATATTATTAAGATTTATATAAGCAATCCTTTGCAAAAGGAAGATTAGGGTTATAAGCAGCTTGTGGCATAAACAATCTCGTAAATGATGTGACAAATAAATATTTAAAAAGAAAAAATAATATAAATAACTCTTAGATCTCTAAAATAAAATAAAATTGAGAGGGTGTAGGAGAGGAGGGGTTCAACAAAATAAAATGAGAATAAATAATCCTTTCCTCGTCTAAGAGGGAAATATCATCAATAGTTAGAACTTAATCTAGATACCTAGTTGGAAATAATAAATAGATAAATTACACTATAATAAATAAATGCTTAAAATAAATAAAAGCAATAAATGTATTTAGTTAGAAAATTATGATAGATGTCAAATGTCAATTCACTTATAATGCAAGATATAGTGATGCCTAGACAAATGTTTTGACCTTAGTGAATGATTTATCTATTATTTTCTATCACTTCTATAATTATAGATTTAATAGTGCAAGTGTGGATTGATCTAATGTGTGGATTTGATATGTGCCTAAGATTCAATCCTTGTTAATTTTCAAAATTCTTATTTTGGTTTGCCAAGTAATGCTATTTATTTATTTCCACATGGAAATTAGTTCTTATGCTTGCTAGTTTGCACATGACATGAATAATTATTTATCTTATGTCAAACCATTTAAGGAAAGTGATTCAATTTATAAATAAAAGACCAAAGATACACTCAAACACATGAAATCCCATAAATGTTTTCCCAATTTATGTATTCTAATAAGATGCCTTCAATAATGTGTGCAAAAACTAAATGATAGCTCTAGGGTGCAAGGAAATATGTTAAGATGAACTGAGATGAACTAGGACTACACCTTTAAATACAAAATTATGAATCAAAAACAAAATACTTTCCCCCCTTGAGTTGACACATAATAGTCATCAAAATAGGTTTGTCACTCCCAATAAAAATTTGAAAGCAAGGGGCTCATTTTTATGAGTTTGAATTGACTAAAATCACTTTTTGATGTCATCTTTGATATAGGGTAGGAAAAGGGTAAAACTAAGGACTAGGATTGGTCTTTAGGAAAGAGTGCAAATAAGAATGTGCATAAAATTTTATTTGTATGCACACTCAACTAAAACATGAGCTATTTGTATAATTATTATTGCATAAAGACCACTCTAACTAAGATGAGCCGAAAACATAATAGAAAATGGTGTGGGTATCAATTTTTACCATTGTTTTTTAATAACATTTATTTTTTTATTACATGAAAAATAGGTTTTAGGGACCCTAAACCCATATATAGAGGATTACAAAGATATGAGATCAATAAAGTCGAACAAGACAAAAATGTGACTACAAGACACATAATAAACCACTGGCAAGAATAAAGTAAAAGCTAGTAGAAAACCAGGAACCGGGCAAAGGCCAACAAACAGGCAAAAAAAAGGAACAAGACAGAATCAACACTAAACAAAGTTTTTTATAATCTTAATGTATTCAAGCTCTAGGCAAGTCATCTTGTCAGCAGCAACCCTGAGGTATTCAATCTCCTTGTTGGCCTTGAGAGCCTCTTTCTTCTTGGTACTTTCTCGAGTCCTTTTCCCAGGACCAACGTTATCCTCAGAACTCGTATCTTTCACGTCCTTCACTTGGTCGATGGCTTTCTCCTAATTGATATGTTCCAACTTCCCCACCATAATATTTAAATGTTCAGCAGAGGCCTTGAGGATCCCATAGCTTTGTTCCCTAATTTTATTCAAGGTAGATTCTAGACCAGAAATCCTCACATCCATAGCATCGAATTTCCTATCAAAATTTGCAGCCATAGTCGTAGTGTCACCGAAAAATTTAGTCAGATCTTTCACATTTTTAGAGAAAGTATTGTCATTTCCCCCACCCAGGGCTTCCAAAAAATCCATCTTCCTGGAAAAGGAACTTTGTTTAATTTTGATCTCCTTCACCTCCTAAAAGACTCATTTAATGATTTTGTAAAATCCCTGGGCACCTTCCTTAGCCTCCTCAAGGACACCAATGGAATAATCTTTGTTGTAATTATCCAGGGCACTAAACATGACCCCTTCCCCAGAGAGCACATTATCAATGTTAGCAACCTCCTCACCAACTCGGGTGATCCCATCATCCGCAGTCACATTATTCTTATTATTACCACCCTAGGTAGTCATAAGAGCCCTGTGGGAGTCAGGAGGAGGGGATGGAACCAGGATGAAACCATTATCTTTAATCACACTCCTAGGAGGAGAGAGATTAGTTTTCTTTTTGATGGGGAGGCCTTCATCCCAACGTCAGCCTCAATATCTAAACCCCCATCTTCTTCAACCTCTTCATCCAACCAATAAATCTTATACTCCTCAATAATTTGTTTCTTCTTCCTTACCCCCAATCTCAAGGTCTTCTTAGTCTTCTTGACAGTCGAGGAGGAAGAGGGAGTATTAAATCTCCCTTTCCTTTTAGCAACATTAACCCTCTTAAGAGGGGTCTCCATTCCCCCCTCAGCCTCGGTTTCAGAACCCTCATCCTCATCATCCCTTTCCCCATAATTATCATCCAAGTCAACATCTTCAATAACAAGATGCTCTACAATATGGATTTTAAGATAATAATAGATTAACACCATCAAGCCCTCATGGAAAGTCAGTTTGCTACTTGGGTTAGCCCTAGCATCAATGATACTTGCACTCAAGGAATTGTACAAGTAAAAAGGAAATGATACATTTTCCCCATAGAAAAAATGGTTGAGGAGAACAAAGTGGTAGCCATAGATGCACGTAAACTGACCATCCAGAATGAAGTAGTGCATGCTATCTGACAGAACCCTCCTCTAAATCCTCTTAGTGACAGTCGGGGAGAAGTAGTTTTTATTGATTTTAACCAACCTCTGTTTCTCATCCTCCTCCTTGGGAAATATTTTCATAGTAGTCTCAATAAACTTTCAATCCCTATAAAACTTAATTTCCTCAAGGGGAATCCCATTCACTTCAGTTATAACCCCTTCATCAGAAGTAAAATTTCTCCCATAGATATTTATACACCCATCATGACATTTCTTCTTGAAAATCCTTGTGACCGACGGGTTACACCCATGGAGTCTCTCCATAAACATAGTAACATTACCATTCTGCAATAGATTCCAAACCCTCAGCTTCTTCCTCCACTCATCACACGACAAGGGCTAAAATCTCTTCCTATCACCACCCATACTGCACAGAACAAGACTCAAACTCGCAGCAAAAATGACACAAAGGATAATGATCTGCAGATAGAAAGTTTTCTTATCACAATGAAATTTGGCAATAATAAATCTGAACACAGCCTTAAGCACCCAGAAAGCATGCAAAGGCCTTGGATAATAATTATCCAATCTATCAAAAGGACATCGATCACCATTAATCATCATTAAAATATCTATTTTCTCCATCGTTGGAATCAGTGACATTAAATCCTAGTTTTTCGTGGGTACGACCGAGGCGTAAAATATCCTTAGGATCATTACGTAATTCCAACTCATGATGTCATGACAGTGGTGAGTCAACTTTAACCCCTTCATCAGCTAGCAAATCTGCTATAGTGTTTATTTCCCAATAACCATGGGAAATATAAACATTATCAATGGATTTTATAATATCCAAAGTGGGGGATGTTAAGTTACTAATAGTCCATGGGGGAGTGCATAGTCCTTTGAGACACCTAATGATATTGTTTAAATCCCCCTCAATCCATACCTTCGAGCAATTCAACTTCTTGGCAAGATTCAAATCCTGGTAAACTCCCATCGCCTCAGCATGACACGGTTAGTCTAAATTCCCAAGGGGATTACTACCACAGCCAAACACAAGCCCTTATCATCTCTTATCACTCCCTCACACCCAATCAGCCCATGGTTACCCTTATCTACCCCATCAAAATTAATCTTAACCCATCTGGTAGGAGGTAAATTCCATGTGCAACCATCTCTAGCATTAGTAGAAGGTCCCTTGAGAGTGGTTGAATAAAGATCCCACAGTTGGTTGAAAATCTGGTCAGAAAAAATCCTAGTCATACAAGAATTCCTTAAAGTATTGATATTCTCCCAAATAGCTCTGCAAATATTTTCAAATAAAATATTAGAGGGGAGGTCATATCTCTAAATATATCCAGTTATTATGCTCCTTCTAGACTCCCCAATGAATGTGTGGAAAGATGAGGGACCAAAGAGATCTCACAACTTTGTTGGAGCCAGCACAACACCACTGCTTGAAGATATCTTGAACGGAGTTAGGGAAGACCCAACACAAATTGAAGACCTGCATAAATCTACTCCAAACAGAGGCAATAAAAGAACAATGAATAGATAAATGATCAGCAGATTCTTCATCTTCTAGGAAAAGGTAGCACCTATTAGGGATAAAAAGCCTCCGTGACACAAATTGTCAGTAGTTAAAAAATCTTTTTTTGCAAGAGAATCCAGAAAAACATATTCACCTTCGGAATAAGGCCAGAAAACCAGGCCTTAGTCCAGCAAGGTGGAGGATCTTGGGTTTTGGCCAGCAAAAGGAAAACATAGGCCACAGAGTAAGATCTATAAGAGTTTCCAGACCAAATGAGTTTGTCCTCCTCCTCAGGACGTAAGACCACAGAATAGAGATCCAAATGAAGGGGAATAATGACATTGTTCACCCCCCACAGATCCACCCATTGATCAAATCTCCAGTAATCAGCAACAAAGGAACCAAATATGTTTTTACAATCCTGAATGAAAGGAATAAAGGAATCCACCTCATATAGGCGAGTCCCCCAAAGCCATTTATAATCCCAAAACCGGATTCTTCTCCCATTACCAACTTGCCAAGCTAACCCAAGGACAACAGTGTTCTTAGCATTCAACATATGATTCCAAATTCTGGATCCTAAGGGAGTATATTCAGACTGGAAAAAACTTCATCTATCAGGGGAAGAATAAAGATACTTACTTCTCCATATAGTACTCCATTCTTATTTTCACACAAAAGTTCTCTAGATTTGCTTTGATAGCAGGGCATTGTTTAGAGATCTAATGCTTCTCAATCCTAAACCGCCCTTCTTTTTTGGTTTACAAAATTTATCCCAGACAATTAAGGAGATTATTTTCTTATCCTGCACCCCCGACCAGAGGAATCTTTTCTAAATTCTTTCAATGGCCTCGACAAACTTGGCAGTGACTCTAAACAGACTCAAAGTATAAACCGAGAGACTTTGCAGGGAGGACTTCAAGAGTTGGACCTTACCATCTTGACTCAATAGGGAACCTTTCCAGCTGACCAACTTAATTAATATTATTTTTTAATATTAACTTATTAAATAAATTTCTATCATAGGCTACCATATTTAATCTTAAATTAAAAATATCAAGTAATAACAAAAATCTTAGATGCAACCTTTTTCTAACTTCTTCAATTGAAATATTTTTTAAAGAAACGTGTGTGTGTGTGTGTGTGTGTGTATTTTGTGTTTCATTGCCTTGTGATATTTTTGAATGAAAAAGTTAATTTAGAAATTACAAGCTTAATAAAATTACTGCAACATAATGTGACAATTTAGGTAAGTTAATTTGTTGACACATATTATGATCGGGCTAACTTAGCTCGTTCATACATGGTGTAATTGAGAGACTTGTGTATTGAAAAATAAGTAGTTTTATCCTTATTAGAAATCAATTCCACATTAAAATTTATCTGTATACTTGTTAAAAGGAATATTTGTGTAAATGGTAACTACGTTGGTATATGAGATTTATTTTATATTGGCAACATGTATGATGTATAAAAGGCTTACATGAAATTAATATAGTATTATAAGGTTTAAAAATTGAAACCATCCTTGATGTTGATCCATTACATGCCTACATTATAAATAGTAGGTGATAAATATTTGGGGTTCGAGATTGATGATAACAATAACTATATGCAATTTAATTCCATCTAATTTCCACGCACAAACTATGCCCTAAAATCCAAATTAGCAAATGCAATAATAAAATTATCAAAAGTGGTTATCAATTATCGGATGATAAAAATAGTAAATTCTTCAGAAACAATTCATGTTTTTCTATATCAAGCTTTTCAAACCAAACCATAATCTCCTAATTAAAGAGAAAATCCAACTATTTTTTAATAGTATTTATTATTATTTTCAAGTGTTATGCTCAATGGAAACATACAATAATATACTAGAAACAATTCATTTTTTATAAGCAATCACTAGTTGAAACTATATATCATTTAGTATCCTTGTTAATTTTTTCTCATATGAAGAAATCATTTTATTGTCTCTTCCACTACATGATAACCTATATGTTGGAGTATGATACCACTAGGGGTGAATCAATGGTATATCAATTTCAATTTATCTTAAATAGTCTTTAGAGAAACTTGAAACATAACAATTGTGAAGATATCAAGACCTTTTGATCAACTCAACATAATCAATCATAATGAATGTGAACAAAAAGTATCATTTAAAAACACTAATACATAAGGAATATGTGTTCAAGCAGATCAAATGAACAAATATGAACATGAAGAATGATATTTATCATACACCTAATGCAGTCAAGACTTGTTTGAAAATACTGACCATAATAGAGTAGATTTCAAAATTGAATGACATAACATATACAAGTGAATCATAGAGATTAAATAACACACAAACTCATGACACAAAATTTCCTGAGTGGGAACCCTCCTGGGGAATAAAACCACTCGAAATTGCCTGAGTGGCTTATCCAAAAATTATTTTAAAAATGCCTCACTGGCTATGTTGTCTCACTAACAAAAATGCCTCACTGGCCTTATCAATGTCTTATTGGACTTACAATGCCTCACTTTTTCAATCTAATTTTTCATATAGAGTCTAAATGTTTGTACAAAGAAATGTTATCACAACTTTATACAATACATCATTAAGTATATGTGATACCCTATACTCAACAATGAATCATACAAAATTAGAACAACTACATTCTTCTAAAAATATTATTGATTTTAAAACAATGTGCACAATATGTTGTAAATAGAATGAATGTTTCATGTAAACCCACATTCTCTTTCTCTGTACATCGATAATAATCCCAATATGTTGCTTATATAATTTTCTTTACAAATAAACTGAAAAAAATCTATCATTGAAAACTGATTTTACAATTATCAAAAATTGATTATGTACCTTCTCATGTGAATGATAATCATATATTAAAATTGATTGTATAACTCGTTCATAAAAAAACTAAATACCTTTAAAAAAATCATCAATTTGTTTTGAATGTGTATACTTGTCTCCAAAATGTCATCAAATAGTAATCAGTGATTCTCATATAACATTGCTTGACCAATTTTATTTAAAATACCTTCAAAAAATGAACTTCCTTAAACCACATTAACTACAAACTATAGTGAGCAAAGAACTCTGGTTTAATGAACCTGATACACAAGTTTGAAAAAATGTAACCAACATCATAAGTTCCAACTCGGGTATGAAAAAATGGGGTTTGAGTACAAAAGACCCTTGACTAGGGTTGAAGTATTTGTGAACAGAAGATAAATCTTAACAAAGACACATGCTCGAATTTAAAAAGATGAGCATTTGCAAACCCAGTCATAAAATATAGACATACTCCATAGACCCATAAGGGCGTTTAAAATGTACAATGAAACAAACCCTAGTTTGGAAACTTAATACATATGTTTACAAATATGAGAATATATAAAATAAAAATAACTAAAATAGTAAACCCAAAATTGGTAAGACCGAGCTTAAACAAGGGTTTAGAAAAAACAAAAACCTACTAGAATAAACCCTTTAACAGTAAAGACCGACCTTGAAATCCTACTCTTAATAAATAAAAAAATCACAGTTTCAAAACAAGATTCAAATCCCTCGACTTAACAAGCATTTACAATAGGTTTTCAAACCTTAACTAATTCTTTTCAAAAAATGAAAGTAACTCACAAATTAGAAGCTTAAACAATGAAAAGCATGACAAAAGGAAGCACAAAGAGAAGACACCTTGCAATTGAAATCTAGAAAATTCCTCCACAAAATCTTCTCAATCTTTCCACAGTCACCAAATGGCTTTCACTATAACGGTTCTCATGTCCCTGTTCCAACTAAATACCGCCATCAAAAAAACTGAATTCAACTCACTGTGATGTCCTGTCTCCATGATTTGTGCCCTAGCTCAGGCCCAAGTCTTAGGGTTCAATTAAAGAAAATAAAACGTGTTTGATAAACAATGTATTACACCTTAAAGATGTCGATAAAGAATGCATGTTAATTCATGTCACTAAACCCATCTTTAATGTTGTCAATAGAATATTGAGGTACTTAATATTGTTTCAGATACAAATATGTTATCATTTCCTTCATAATTAGGCAATGCTGACCAAAAGGCTTTCCATTACCAAAGTTAAAAAAAATATGACCCCATTTTCAATTTCAAGTGCCAAGTCATTCATAGTGACTAGGAAGTGATAAATAATGAACATGTGATTCAACATAGGCATCAATTTTGACATGTAATCTGATTGTGAGCATCAATGCTATTCAAATAAACTATACATGTGAATTGATTGTGAACATATAGGTCTGTGAACTAATTATGAACATAGTTGATCATATTTGAAAAACATAATGTATACCAAATTGTCATATACCTTTCTCAATGCATTTATCAAGTATGATGCAATTTTCATCAGCTCGTATGATCTAATCAGTATCACTGGAAACAAGACTATCATATATGTATCATATCATATAGGTGGGTATACCTAATATGCACAGACATAAACCCTTGTCACAAGCAATATCTTGCAGATACATAACTGTGGAATAGCTTTCAAACCTATAGGTAACATGTACCTCAATATTTTTACCAAATCTTATGAAGTATCCTACTTGCATAAAGTATATTTGAAAACCAGACTTACTCTAACTCCTTCCTACAAACATGAAGGGAAAATATTCTCATTGATTTATTTTATTAATGGATCCTTGAAATACCCCAGATCTCACATAGACCAGTGCCTTAGCCAATGGGCAAAAGATTCAAACATAATAGTGCAAAAGGAAGATCATGAACAATGAAAATAACACAGTCTGATATGTATAATGCCTTACATCAAACATACCCTGTCAATCAAGTTCTACTTATGGATCCACCAATGTGTTCAAATATGCAACTACCTATTCAAAGTATTTACTCTCCCCTTGGAAGAGACCCTGGAATAGACAACACATTAATCAACATCCACTGAAAGACAAGTTTGACATATCCTTAATACCCGAAACTCATACATGTCTGAAAAAAATCCCAAATCACAGTCATCCTCTAAATGACTCTATTGGATATCTACAATAGATAAGACCAAAAAATCCTTGATGCCTTAGTCTCTATGATTCAGAAAGCATAATGGAGACAACTTGATAATAGTACAACACAAAATTTTCATTCATAAAGCTAACTATTACAACGGATATCCTTCTCTAAAACCAGAAAGAGACCAAGAACACCCTATATGTAGAGAAAAGGAAGAATATCTACAAAGGAACCACCCTTGGAACCTTCCTTCAGAACAAATGAAAATGGAACCCTCTTTGGAACCTCCTTGTGCTACAAAAAAACTAGAACCCTTACAACAGAGAAAAGAAAGGCATATATAAAAGAAGGAAACCCTAGAAAAAACATCCATTTAACATTTGTCCCTCCATGAAATATGATTTGCACCAAATTTATTTCTCCAACCGACTGATATTTCTTCAAAAGATCCCAAGAACAATATGATCTGCATCGCCACCTGTCTAAAAACATTAACTCGACCAATAAATATAGATCCACCAACAATCTGGTTAAATATCTACCCCTGCGACCAAAATGAACTGTCATATGACTGGAAACCCTTTGCGAAGGTTCGAATATTCAAATATTTGTTTCAACGGTCACACCTGGCATGAAAATCCTATCAACAACCCAGATTGAATCTCACAAAATTAGTTTAAAACATGGTCGTCGATCTTCCCTTTATTGGTACCTCCGCGTAGAAATTTGGTCCCACTTGACTTTTTGGACACGCGCCAACCAAGCGTTAACCCATGATGAATAAAATTCATGCATATTTGCATAGCGGTATCATGCCAACCATTAGATTTTCTTTAATCTGACTGTCTTTACCTCTTTAGAATCTTAGACCGACGATCTGATCTAGACACATTTCGCAAAGGCATGACTCCATGACAAATAAACAGTAAGCATCTTTTGATTAAGGAATCACACACACTGTTAGATCAAATCTGATATGACTGCTCATTAACCTTTGGCCCCACTTGGGTGATATCTCTGTTTAGATACCTATCAACATGGCATGATCCCACAATGGATAAAAACATGCATCTTTGGATCAAGGCATCACGCCCACCGTCAGAATAAAAAAAAACCATTTGACACTTTACTTTCCCTTAGCCTGACCACTTTCCACATGTTACAAAGGCACATTTTCGTGAAGAATATCTTCCCTGCAGCTTTTGATCCTGGAATCACGCCAATAGTTCGATTAACTCATATCTGAAATGACTTTATCTTGCTGCTAGCTTAGAAGAAGCGGGCCCCATGATCTTGGAATGGACACTTGGCGTCCAAGTGTGATTCCTTGAAGGGTAAACATCAGGCACTTTGTGATCAAGGCATTACACCTACCGTCAGATTGAATCATACTTGCTCGATATCTTGCAGTATAATAAAACACTGCGGGGACTTTAAACTTAGGGAATATTAAAATGAGCCATGCTAGGACTTAGGACATAGTTAAAATGCAGGCCCCATGCATGATGACTTAAACACATGGGATAAAGTGACTTAAGTGGCCCAAAAAGGTAATGCAAGATTATAAGGAATGGGAGACTTAGGGTTTAGAAACCACATAAGCTAGGGTTTACAAAAATTTGCAGTTAGGGCCTGGAAAATAGTAGAACAAGGCAAGAACTAGCACCATGGTAACCAAAATTTTGTAGTCCTACCAGGTGGACTATTATTGCTAAGAACTTCCACATCTCAAAATTATTTTCAAAAAAATTCTCCACCTCTATTCTCCTTGACAAAATTTCCATCTAAAACTTTATGCTATAAGATCACAAAGTATCTTCTACACAAGTTGCCACTCAAAACCAAATTAGTTCAAAAAATCCAACAACCCACAACTGAGACCAAAGGTGATCAAGTTCTGATACAACTTGTAAGGAAGCTAAGGTAGCAGAACAAGTTCCCACACTAACCTTTAGAGGAGGTATATGCAAAACATTTTTTAGATCTTTACAATAGTTACATAAACTTAATATAAATTAACATATATAATATGCACGCCACAACATAATGATTAATGTGGGAAAAACCTTTCGGGAGAAAACCCCCACACTCCAAAAGCTTCTCAACATGTTAATAAGAATTCAATAATAAATTATAATATAGTTGCATTGCAAGCTTTACATAAATTTATCACCAATAGAGATTCATAGGCAACTCAACAACTATCACACTCTTGGAATACATCACAATAATATAGATAATAATATAATTCCCTCATAATATAGGGTTTCCTTCTAGGACAAACAAAGCACATACAATTTCCACCGCTAGATCTATGACCTAATGATATACGCCCAGGAGTCACAATGACAAATTATAAATGAAATCTTGTTTTGTAGCTTACCCTCCAAAACCCCGATCAGAGCACACCTCCCTCAACCCCAAGCTGGTCAAGGGACTAGAGCCTACAAGGGAGCACTCCTCCCTTGCAACCCCTTATACTCATATATTAACATTAACCTTTTATCAACAATATCTTTTTATTATTGCAAGGTTGATAGACTATTTTTTCCTAAAATTTATTGATATATTACATGTGTGAGATAGTGGTTCAGTATTAAATGTTTTATAGATACATAAGTTTTATCAGAATACTACTAAAGTGTAGAGAGGATATATGTTGATATTGAATCCACTCTTTGAAGACTAGTATAAACATGTCATCTTTCTTTGGTAGATTTTTCCTCTGAAAGGGCTTCTCCATGTGCATCCTATGCTAGTATGGTTGTTAATTTCATTCTTGTTTCCAATTTATGCTTTCACACATGATTTATTATGGTAATCAAATTATTAAGAGATTAATTTTATAATAGCATACACTTTGAGAAGTTTTTTTAGCAACAATTTCATGTTGTTTCTCAATAAATTTGGGACACTAAAAATATACACATTTGCATCTGGATAATTTGCACACGTGTTATTTACCAACACTTCCTCAAGGCCATGATTTGATCATTTAAGAGGATTAATTGAGGAGAACGTGAACCCTCCCAATTCAAAACTCTCCCTAAACAATTTATAAACATTGCCAGTCCTTACACATCAATAAAGAGAAAGTATTAGAGATAACTAGATCCTAGAACTTTTTGCCTATCTAGTCAATATCACACACTCAATATTAGATTCATATTGCGCTAAGTTAATCTTGAACCATTGAATCAACCCTTAGCAGAATCCAAATGTACCTAGTGTTCAAGAATATCCTATTCTCTAAAGTCACCAATTTAAAATTTAAATACTCCCATCTCTTGACATTTGATTTTCTAAATTAATATTAAAATATTTTAATACTCACCCTATGCTAATTAAGTTGATTGTATATTATTAGTCACATTATTTAATTAACATAAACTTATTCTTAAAATTTTTGATTGGGGAGCGTAGGCGGGAACTGAGATGGGTCTGTTATGAATGGAGGTCTATTAGGCAAGGGCGATGACTGCCCGCAAATTGATCAACATTAGGATGACAAGGAATGGGAAAATTCAACAAAGGAATAGGATCGAGGAAATGATTCAAGGATGGGGACCCATGGGGGGTGGGATACCTAAGGACCCAAGTGAAAATGCCCAATCATGTCACTAATACATTTGGTACCAAATTGCAACGGCAGTGTCGTTGCATTTTTTCCGTCACAACCTTGTCGTCGTCGCAATTGCGACGGTCTGCCGTCGCAATTGCGACGACGACAAGGTTGTGACGGAAAAACTGCAACAGCACTGCCGTTGCAATTTGGTACCAAATGTATTAGTGTGTGAAGTGCAGTGTAAGAAGGGAGAGTAAGTCTTGGTCCTCCCTTTTTGGTATCAAACCTAGTGGTAAGTTTGTCTTCCCTCTGGTGAATTATATTTCTGACTCTACTTCAGGAAAGTATGCTATATTTTTCTCGATCCACTAATTGACCACATAATCTCTTTGATGGCCCTTTCACTAGTTGGAAAATTTATGGGTTCCAGGCCCAATATAGATGTGCTTAGGGCATATTCCAAGAAGAAGTGACACTTGAAAGGACAGGTTGAGATTGTTGCTATGGCGAAAGGATTTTTATCGTTCATTTTATCTTGCAAAGAGGATTTGTCGGATGTCCTGTTTGGAGGTCTGTTGGTGATTGGGAAGTCATCCATGACCTTAATGAAATGGTCCCCGAAGCTCGACTTAAATGATACTATTTTTTATTCGACTTTGGTATAGGTAAGGCTTTTGGGCCTTCCCTTGGAATACTGGTACGATGATGTCTTAAGGGGTTTAGCTATCTCTTTTGGAGAGTTTCTAACCATCGATCCTATGAAAGAAGGAAAGAAGAGGTTGGTTTATGCTAGAATTTATGGGGGCATAAGACAATACACTGATCTCCCTACTTGTGTGGAGATTGTCTCTAAACTAGGCAAATGGGATCAAATTATGGAGTATGAATATACGCCATTTGTGTGTTTCTTGTGCAAGAAGGTTGGGCACTGGGCTAAAAATTTCCCCTTAAAGGAAAATAAGGCCTATGCTCCTAAGATCAAGGAAAATAAGAAAGTCTGGAGAGAAAAGAAGGATGACAGACATAAAGAGATTGTTGATGAGAATGTCTTAGAGGAAAACCTTGATGTTCAAAATCATGTGGTGTCTTCTCCCTTGAATCCCAAAGGAGCCACAGATAAGGATGGGACAGATGATGAAGGAAGCCATGTTGTCTCCAATGTTAATGTTCCTATCCCTGATTCGTAAGCCCCAAAAAAGTGGAGGTGCTTGAGGGGTCTGTTAGTCCAAAGGTGGGGCTTACCTAGACTCTTGAAGATGGAGAGATTCCAAATATTTTTGGATCCCCAGAGAAGAAGAGTGAAAGTTATAAGATTTTTTCGTAGGTGGAGGACTCTCAACAGTGCATTCTATTGGTCTATTCTTCATCAATGCATTCTACCTCTTAGAACTTGCTGGAGATTGTTAAATCTAACATTCCTAATGATGTTTCATCTCTGCATTCCCTATTGAAATGAGGGGATGGGGTTGGGAATGGGAACAATTCTTTGGGGGAAATAGATAATAGTAAAAATGATGAAAAAGGGGTGGAGGGCGAGGTTCCCTTTTCAATAGTTTAAAAAAAGAAAAGTAAGAGAGATGTTGCAGCTCAGGTGGCGGTTGCAGCTGTCCAAAGTGGTGTTTCTACTAGGAATAGGTCAAAGGTTGATGTTGGCACTCGTAAATTGACTTTTGGTAGAAGATCTCTTAAATGACATAGAGAACATGAGTGTGGTAAAAATATAGCGGATGGTAGTCAAAGGACTATGACAGAGGTTGGTTCCCCAAGTAAGAAATGAAGATTATTTCTTGAAACATAAGGGGGCTTGATGGCTCCCACAAAAATTATATCCTTAGGGATATGATTAGAGATCATAAACCTGACATTATATTGATTCAAGAAACTAAGATGTTGAAGGAGAAAGTTGAAAAGATAAAATCCTTTAAGCATTGTGTAGTTGTTGGTAGTAGTTCAGAGGGAGCTTCTAGTGGTATGCTATCTTTTGGAATTTGAATTATATAAAAGGAGAAACATTGTTTGTTGAAGATAATATTATCTCAATTATATTTCATCACATTAGGGATGGTTTTACTTGGGTTCTTTCCAATATTTATGCCCCTAATACTAAAATTTATAGAAGCAAATTTTGGAACAGACTAGCTTCTAGTAGGTCGAGTTTTTCATATCAAGGCTAGTTTGTTATGGGAGATTTCAATACTCCCCTTCAAGAGACTAAAAAAAATTAGACGATCTCAGATTCAGTCTGAGAGAAGAATGGATCTTATGGATTTGATCAATTGTAAGGATCTTCATAATGTTGATCTTCAAGGGGCTAGTTACACTTGGACCAATCGAAGGTATGGAAATGACTTGATTTAAGTTCATCTTGATCGTGCCCTTATCTCAAATGATTGCTTAGTTAAGTTTTTATGTTTTCTCACCGCTCTTTCCAGAATAGGTTCATATCATTTCCCTATTACTTTTGTGGTGAATGCTATTAAGGGGAAGATAAATTTTTTTTCAGATTTGAAAATATGTGGATTACTCATCCTAACTTGGATGAAAGTATCAGGAACTGGTGGAATATACCAGTGGATGACACTACCATGTTTAAGTTTGCTAAAAAACTTAGATTAATTGAAGATAAAGTAAAGAGTTGGAATAAGGAAGTGTTTGGAGACATTTTTGCCTCTAAAAATGCCATAAAATTGGAACTAAAGGAGATTCAGGATAAAATCCAAATGGAAGGTTATAGTTCGGTCTCTCTTGAGATGGAAAATGAGATTCTTGTTCAATATCATGATATCATTTCTAGGGAGGGGATTTTTTGGAAGCAAAGGTCTTGGGTGTTTTGGCTTTCAGAGGGGGATAAAAATACCAAATTCTTTCAAATGACTTCCCTAAAGCATAAGGCATTTAATAGAATCTCTCAAATTATTGTTGATGGTACTAGGTTGGATAAGGATGAAGAGATACGAGGGGAAGTTGTTTACTTCTTTTCATCTCTCCTCTCAGAGGACTCTAGTTTGAATGTTGCTTATCAAAACAAATGAATTGAGGCGATTCCAGCTATCTTGGGGGAGAAACAAAATAAATTTATTTCTGCTATCCCTTCGAATGAGGAAATTAAAAAGGTTGTCTTTTCCTTTGAAGGTAATAAATCCCCTAGACCTAATGGTTTCCCTATGTTCTTCTTTTGTACTTTCTGGCATATTGTGGAAAGTGATGTCAATAGTGTTGTGAAGGAGTTTTTTGGAGCTAGAAATTTGTCGAAGGAGATCAATTCTACTTTTCTTGTTCTGATTCCTAAATCTCAAGGTGCGGATTCTATGGACATATTTCGTCCCATAAGCCTTTGCAATTTATTTTATAAAATTATTTCTAAAGTGCTTATGTCAAGGATTTTAGTGATCCCCCCTCTATTATTTCTCCCCAACAAAATGGATTTGTCCCAGGCTGACAAATCTTGGATTCCATCATTATTGTTCATGAGAAAATTCACTCCCTAGAAGATTCCAAGAAGTAGGGGTTACTTATGAAGCTCGATTTATCTAAATCCTATGACCGTGTGGATTACTTTTTTTATTTAAAATACTGCAAGATTTTGGGTTTGGCAATAGAGTTCTCCAACTCTTTTGGTAGTTAATTTCTACCTCTTCAGTGGTTGTTTTAGTTAATGGATCTGTATCCCACTTTTTCAAACCATCTAGAGGCCTCGGGTAGGGGGATCCCACTTCTTCTTTCCTTTTCAAAATTATAGATGAAAGTATTGGAAGATATTTATTGAAGCTGGTTCAGGAAGGGGCTATTAATGGTCTATGTTCATCCTCTTCCAACTTAGTTTGTTCCCACCAAAAGTTTTTTGATGATACTATTTGATGGGAAATGCTTCTATTAGTGAAGCTAGGATGTTGAAGGATTCCCGTAATATTTATGGGAGGGTATTGGGGAAACTCACTAATTAGGCCAAGAGTTCTCTTTTCTTCATCAATACTCCAGAGGAGAGACAAAGAAGAATCTCTAAAATCCTTTGTTGTGAGATAGCTCCTCTTCCATCTACTCATCTGGGGCTCCTTTTGTGCTTGAAACTTTGAGACTCTTTTTGGAATTTGTTGGTAGACATGTTTAATAAGAAACTTGCAGGATGGTAGGAGAGAAGCTGAGTTAGGCAAGCAAAATTCAATTTTTGAAATCCTCCTTTCAAAATAATATTCCTGTCTATTCTTTAAGTTTTTTTAAGATCCCCTCAAAATTTATGGATATTACTAAGAAAATTCAAAAACATTTCCTTTGGTCAGGAGTTGAGGAGAAATAACGTCTGTCTCTTTTGTCCAAGGATAATGTTTGCAAACCTAAAAAGTTGGGTGGTCTAGGTGTCAAAAATATCAAATTCTTTATTAAGGCTCTTTTGGCTAAACAAATCTGGAGAACTTTTGGTGAAAATAGGGAGTAGAATATGATCTGGAAAAGTAAATATTTGTACCGAAGCCTCTTGTTGGATGTTTTTATTAATTCTCCTAATGTACCCCCAGGTTCCCAAGTATGGAATTACATTCTGAAAGATAGAAATATCACTGCTTTAGGTATGAGATGGAAATTTGGAAATGGCAGACTCATCAAGTTCTGGGAAGATAAATGGCTCTTTGAGGAACCCTTGATTAGTATTCCTTTCTTTGCCCCTTTCATAAACATATGTAAAAAGTAGTTTTTTGTGTTCGTGATCGATCACTGGTGTAATTAGAAAAGGGTCAACTTATCTGAGGTGAATGAATCCCTGAATCCTATCCATATCTCTCTCAATGCTTGGAATATTAACCTTGATTCTAAATATTACCTTATTTAGGCTGGAACTCCTTCCAATAATTTCTCTATTGCCTCAGAAGTTTCTCAGTTGTCTCTCTCCCCTTTACCTCCTTCCTTTTGGGATAAATCTTGGGTGAAAGATATTACCCTAAGGTTAATATTTTTTCTCTCTTTCTGCAGAATAAGGTTTTAACAACTGACAATATTTGTAGAAGAGGTTTTATGATTCCTACCAGGTTCTACTTGTGTACGAAAGCGAAAGAGTCTTCCCCTCATTTGTTGCTCCACTACAAGTTCACTAGGGATATCTGGGCCATAATCATGTAGAGATGGAACCTTAGTTGGGTGTTTCATGATTGTATCTAGGACTTCTTTCACCAATGGTGATGTCCCTCTTCTAATCAAGTAATTAAGGTGTTGTGGTCCTTTATTTGCCAACATTCTGTGTGGTAGGAACGAAATAACAAGATTTTATGGGATGTTGATTTTCCCCCAGATGTGGTCTCTGAGAAAATTGTTAGGGTTGTTGTGGAGAATATTAACATGTTAGCCAATGAACTAATCTTGATGCCAAGGATCCATTGCAATGAAGGGGATCTCAAAATTTCTAAGGAGTGGCATCTTAAAATTGATATTTCCAAACCTATAAGTAGAGTGAAGAAGAACATATAGGGTTTGGTTTGGATTTATCCTCCTATTGGTTGGGTGAAGATTAATTTTGATGGGGTAGTGAAGGAGAATTTGGGTCCAACTGGGTGTGGGGGAGTGATTAGAGATGAGTATGGAAATTATATCATGGCGGTGGCACTTCCCTTGGGAGTTCAGTCTAATCACCTAACTGAAGTCATGAGTGCTTACCACACTCTGAAGATTGTTAGGCACCTAAATTGCAAAAAGGTTTGGATTGAGGGAGACTCGAATAATATTATCAAATGTTTAAAGGGGGAAAATGAAGCCTCTTGGAATATTGGTAATATCATTAAGGACTCTAAAGACATTTTTCAATATTTTGAAAAGTGTTATATTTTCCATGTCTATAGAGGAAAAATTATTGTGGCCGATTTTTTGACTAACCTTAGGGTCAGGTCTAAGGAAATTATAAAATGGGAAGGGGAAAAAATTTGGGTAATGATGTTATCTCTCTCCTTAGATTTGATCTCATGCATGGGAGAACTGGAAACATGCCAATTAATCATGAAGATGACAATTAATAAAGATGATTTTATTTCTATAAGTGGCAACTATCAGAGCATCCTAGGTGTCATTAATGCCTTCAAGTGCTTGCATGCTTTCTGGGTGCTTTTGTAGTTATTTGGGGCTGCTGGCTTTTTGTGGGAAAGAAGTGTGTTTCTCAATCTTGTACTTCTCTTCTCTATTACTATGAATATGGGAGGTGATTTGAAAAGAGTGGAGCCTACGAGATGAGATGTTTGGAGGTGCAATGCTTCTATTTTGCACCAGTTGCAAAAAGGTGGCATGACCCAGTATCTGGAGAGACTCTATGGTTACGATAACAAAATGACGAGGATTTTTGTCTAGGAGTGGAGGAATGAGAATATTACTCTATTCAGAAATAATGTGGAGATTGATGAGACTTTAGTGGGCGAGATTACTAGTCTCTCTTCAGAGGGTATCAAATTTTTCAAAGATAGAAAACTATCTGAGGAAGCAGTCAAGAAATTCTCCAAACTTGAAGAGAAAGAGGAAGCTCTAGTTAAGGGTAACAATTTTTACTTTGATCCAAAACATATTAAGGAGATTTGGCATGATATCCTCAAGACCATCATGGAATATTTCACTTTGGATGAGAGATTTAGTAGGGTTTATGGTTATCACTTGGTAATGTTGAATTACTTCAGACATAAGATTTGTATATCTTTCCCTTTTTATTTTCTCTCCTCATTGAATGCTAGTATAATTTCTCATAGGAAAAACCATTTGAAGCATTTGGTGTTACACCAAGGCCTCATTTTTCTTATCTTTGAGTATTTTAAAGCTAGGGTTGTTGAGACTCCCCCTAGGGTTCACTCTATGGTTAAGGAGTTTGGGGAAGGAAGTGGTTATGCTAAAAAGGGTTGGGAGATGAAGGAGGATGAGGATGATGCCCCTCCCCCACCAATGAAAAACCCTAAAATTACTCCTAGGAAGAGGCATGTTGTGCTTGATAAAGGGAAAGGCTCTGTGGAGAAGGATGTTTCCTCCCCTCTCCCAACTAGAAATGTTTTGACTAGTAGTAAAAGAAAAGGATCTGGTGAAACCTCGAAAGGAAAGGGCATTATTAAGGATGATGTTGTTTACTCCATCTAGACCAAGAGTGTGATTTTTGGCTCTGGCAAGGATAAAGGGTTTCTTGCTACTAGGGGAACCAATTCTGTTGATATTGAGACTAGGTAGGATAAAGTTCCAACTCTTATGGATTATGGTAGTTCTCAAGAACATGATGGTTCCTTGAATGATAAAGATGACATTTCCCCTATTTCCTATGAGGATTTTTACCCCCAAGACTTTGATCCCAAGATGGAGATTGATTTGTTGTTTTGGAGATGACAAAGAACAATTCGGTGAATTTTTTTAGGTTATTTAGGTGGATTTTCCATGAAATAAAAAATCTTCGTCTGAAGTATCATGCCCTGTCTTCAAATTTTGAGAGTATGCAGGCCAAGGAGGGTGGTGATCATGGGGTTTCCATTACTCTTGTTGAGTCTAAGAAGATGTCCCCAGATCCCTATGTTTGTGCGCTCTAGACAGAGAAAGAGAAGAATGTGATCACCAATTATTTAACTAAGAATGTGGAGGCGATTGAAAAGACTAGGTAAATATTTGAAAATAATCTTGAACACATGAACCAGCGGATCAATAAGTGTGATTCCACCCCGCGAAAGATTATGGATCAAAGTCACAAGGTGGTGAAGTCCTCAACTGATAATTTGAAGATTTTGGTGGCTCGTCTTGTGAATCTTCTTCAGGATAGGTCCATTGTGGATCTTGAGTAGGATAAGGAGGTCAGTTGCGAGGAAGCTGTTGGTCCAAGAAAGAGGACGAGAGCCAACGTTAAAAAGAAAACCTCCACCGTGCCTCAAGATATTATTGATCTGAAAGAGGTTGCTCAGAGGATGGAACATATGGAAGAGGAGGTTTTTGAGACCCTTAAAAATATGGGTTAGCTCTATTTTGTTTTATGATGTAAGTTGTTTAGCGCTAAATTTTTGCTAGGTTGGGGTTGATTCTGTCTTTTGCTATCTGTTTTTAGTCCCATTGTCTTTTTGGTATGTCTTGTTTAGTAGAGCTCATGGGTAAAATCTTTTGTAACTGTTTTGTTAAGCGTTTCGGGTCCATTCAAAATTTGTATTTGCATTAATAAAAAACATAAACTTATTCTTAAGGAAAATAGTATTTTTCCTTTGCCCTTACTTAGGGTTGGTCACCATAGCTGCTTAATTGTTTAAGGAGCAATTTATGGAGCTAGTGACCCCATTGATATTTAATTTGGTTGCTAACTTTTAAGGAGTCATCTTGCAGACACCTAAAATTATTCCCACTTAAATTAAAAATAAATATTTAATTTATCTAATTATTTTATCAAAAAAATCTTTATTAATTAAATAGTACTTATTTTATTAATTAATTAGCCTCTTCCTTTATTATTTGAATAAATATTATTTATTTATTTCATTAGCCTTTTCTATCCCATGATTAAATAAATAAATATTTATTTAATTATCTAATTTTCCACTTTCCTTTTTCTACTACTAATTGAATAAATGATTTTATTTATTTAATTAATTTATGATCATTGTTTTATAATTCTAATCAATCATTTGCACTCAAATGGATCAACTCTAAATTCGTAGGCATATGACAAATGTCGCCTGTCTCTTTATTTGAACTTTTCCTCTATTAATTAAATGAATTTATTTATTTATTTTTTCCTCTCACATCCCAATGGATCTTGTGATCTAATACCAAAAATTAATATTTTCTACCTACCACTTAATCGCATCCCTCCATTTGCATTAACCTCTTAATCTCCTTTATTCTCATTATCTCTCACATTATCCTTACCTACTCTCTAATCTTAGTTGTCCATTCTTCAACCTCTTAATCTCTACCATTGATTTTCACGAGGACTTTTATAAAACAACATTTTATCATCTTAGTTGAACCCTAATGACCTAGTGACTTAATAAGCCTTTGCATACTTGTGATATTTGAAAGCCCTGACTATCACCATTATCATCTTCATACTATTATCTTGCATCAATCAACCACACTCCATTCCTTTAATGCCTTCTTGTGCATGTATTTGAAAATATGAGAGCAAACCACCTTCATACAAGATCTTAAAGGATATAAGAACAATGGAATCAAACATTTCTTGAATGCATAAGGGTATATCTTTGTTTGCTTTCATTGTTGTGTATTTATGAAGAAGTGTTCCATTGATATGATGTTGGTTAGTTTTGTAGATCTAAGGCTTGTGATTGAGCTTGATTATGTTTGCAAATAGCTTTTCAATTTTTAATATTATCAATTTTAAATTGTAATATTTAAATAAAATTAGTAATAATATTTGTGGAGAAAAAATTGGAAGAAGTAAAAAAGAAGGAAGAAATTTGTAGAGTCACATAACATTTTTGCAATAAGGAGTTGTTGCTTATTTCCAACCTCTTTTTTTTTTTCAAAGTTTATTTTGATTTCTTAATTAGCACATGCTCCACTAAAGTAAGGAAAGATTCCAATTTATCTTTTTCCATCATTGAAAATTTACATAAAAACGCCCCAAATTTAACACCCCCATAAAGACATAAGATTACAACTCAAATTTGTAATTACCTTATTGAAACTAATAGGTCATGTTTTACCTAAACTAAAGGTTACAAGATAGACTAAAATTCCTATACCACAAGAGTACTTCAAGTAGAGAGTCCTTGTGAAATTATTGTACAACTACTTAAAAAAGAGAGAAAGGAAGAAAATTAGGACCATTTCTTTAGTCCCCCACAAATCACATGTTCTCCTTCCCTCACAATCCACCATATTAAATTTAATTAAAAAAAACAAATATAATTCCCTCAGGCCAGTGCTAATTCACTGTGTTTGCAATCAACGGCTGACGCTCTATCATCCTACGTGGCTTCTCGCCAATCGTTGGAACCACAGTACTATTTCTCGGCTGTAAAGCAGAGTGCCACGTCACCCGAAGAAACTAAGAGGTGTTGTTATTCTAGTTAGCCCTGCAAAGAAGCGAGCTTGTGGGATAGCTTTGAGGAGGTGAACTCTGCCTGAGATATTCTTTTCCACAGTTTGCAGCTGATTCCTCCTCAATCCGTGTGATAATAACCCATTTCATTGTCTCTCTTTGTAATTTGCACAATCCAAGCGTTCCATCGGCTCCGAATTTGGCCAATTCTCTGAATAAATCGGCCCTTTGCAAGCCCAAATCGACCCATTTGTTAAAACCCTGATTTTGGCTGTCAATTTTGATTGGGAGCTCTTTAATTAGGATCTCACGTGGAATCGATGATCTGACCTCTGCTGTAGATCCGCAAAATGATTTGGGTTACTATAAAAGCCCTTGTTGAAGCAGTCACCGCCGTCAACGTTTGAGATCAATTTCAGTACTCAAACCTTCTGGTACAGAGGTTTTGTTTGATAAATAACCTGCCCATTACAGAAAGAAAAGACCCATTTGATTGTTATTAATATATGAATTTTGTATGCATCAGGGCTTTTATGTTAAGATGGTCTTTGGTGTGGAATTTTCTTTCTTTTATGACTTTTTTGCATGTGAGGCATTAGCTGATTATAAATTTTGTGGTTTGCTCAAATCTTGAGCATCAGAGTAATCTTTAGATTTGGGGAAAAAGTTGAGAGGATGCACTATGAGTTTTCTAGTCTTTATTGAGCTTTATTTCTGTGCCTACCTTGGTAATATTTAGATTTGGAAAATAACGGATAAACGGATGCATCTTGAACTGTGATTGTATTGCAAGTCCAACAGCCGATGTATGATCAAATTCGATGTTGGGGTTAGTCATTTTACATATTGTTTTGATAATTTTTGGTCAAAGGAGATATCAAATCAACTCTCTGGACTCTGGGTAACCGATAAAGAGTTGCTTTGGGAAGTATGCTAGGTAGGTTGGATTTTTCAATATTGAACCAGCTGATTGGGGAATGAACGGATTAGTTAATTAGCTTGTTCTCGGATCTTGGATTCGTTAAAACTCAACTTCTCCTCCACATTCACTTTCTAGGCACATTATTTTGGAGATCAATTTCATGGGGGAAACACCTTATCGGGTTTTGAACCTACCTCATCTTTGTGATAAGTGCTCCATCCTAGTGCCCGCCTATAATCCTAACAGGCTATATCTAAGTTTGAATGTTCATCTGAGCTGATCGATTCCCAGTGTGTTATTTAATGGCACACAATGTCTATCGAATTATTGTTGATATAATTGGATATACCATCTAGCATAAGTAAGATTTTCAATGTCTCATTTATCTAGTGAGGGATTCTAACGTACCTTATCTTCTTTCAATGTCTCATTTATCTAGTGAGGGATTCTAACGTACCTTATCTTCTCATTTATATAGTGAAGGATTCTTACGTTCTTTTTGTTGGGATTGCCCTACTGATTTTTTGTAATTTGGATTCTCATTGTGATAAACACCCCTCTTTACCTTATACCACAACTCAGCAGATTGCATTTAGGTTGAAAGCTTACCCGAACTGGGCAATTCCACAATGTGAAATTCACTTGCATACCGTGTCCATAGAATCTAGCTTGATATAATTGATTTAGAATTTGGCCATAGTAATTTTATTTAATTTATCATATATGTAGTGGTGAATTCTTACCTACTTGTATGTGCGTAGCAGCCTACCATGATTGAAATATGGTTGTTTTATTGATAAGTGGACTATCTTACTGATAGAGTACAGACTAACAGAGTACATTTGTGTTTAATTGTTTATCTGTGCCAGGCAATTCCTACATTGTGGAATTCAATCACATAGCATGCCCATAGAATTTATGCTGAACTTGATATACCTGTATATGTAATGTGGTCATAAGATATTTTTTTAAATTCATCATATATTTGGATTTGTACTTTTACCTACACCACATGAATATTACAATGTAGATTTTGTTCTCATTTTGACCACAGAATCTAGGTTAATATGGTTGAAATGGTTACGTGCACATGACAAACCTTTTCAATTTCTCATATAATCTCTGATGATATCCTACTTATTTTATGATGGTGAGTGCCCCACTGTGTTTTCAAAATAGCGTGACATTGTGATAAGCGTCCCATTTTACTACTAGACCACAACTTTACAGACTAAATTTATGGTTGATGGTTCACATGAACTGGATAGTTCCGATGTGGAATTTAAGGTCATACTTTCTCCACAAAATCCATATTGGTATCATTGGATATGTGATGCAGCCACAAGAAAGATATTTGTTTTATCATATACTTAAGCGATCAATTCTTAGTTCTTAGCTACTTTAATGTGGGTGATTTACCTACCATTCTTTTAACTTAGATCATCCTTTTGATTAAGCATAACAAACTAGATTGAGGTTTTGCTTGTTTACCTTAACGAGCTGATTCCTACTGTGTAATCCAATGTTATACTGTGTCCACAAATCTAAGTTGTTATAATTGGATATGTTATGTAGCCATAAGACAGATTTGTGATCCATCACACGGTTAGTGATGGATTCTTACATTTTATTTGTGTCAATTATGTAGATTCCGTCTAGGTTGATCCATGTCAGTACTGCTTTGAATGCCAGTTTCAGATTATGTGCCAAAGATGAATAGATAGAACATAAGCACATAGCTTGTAATTTGAATGCGTTTCGAGAGATGTTTCATCATCATTTCTGTGGATTGTCAACTCTTATCCTAAAAAATATTCGACCTTCTATATAATTAGGGTTTGCCTTCATCATCTTATGCACATTGAAAACCCGGTTCAAACTTTTACAAACTGCTCTTTGGTATTCTGCCTTTCACTTCTCATAGATTAGTATTTGCTTGTGATGTATTTATTATAAGCACTTAAATTGAAAACTCCACGCAACATCTGTAACTAGGGTTGTGTCTATGGCAAGAGCAATATCTTCTACAGTGTGTAACTTCCCACATTTATATAAATCCATATGTGATATAAGAGACTTCATTTAGCATACAATTGGAATGATTTCATTGGATGGTAAGTACAATTCACTGATGACCTGAGCAAACATTCCTTAGAAAAACATGCAATTGTCATTACCTTCCTATTATTGTGATATGTATGGGAAAACATCCTTATCTTCAGGGCATGGTATTCCTAGCTAAGAACTGAGGGCATTCATTCACTTCTTCATATTGTGCAACGATCAAGATTCATGCTTGTTGAAAAATATTAAGTATCCCTCATTTTTATTTAAAATTTCTAGTGTCTTCTGCTTGGGAGCTGGATGATTTATTTTTCTATGTACTGGATTTTGAGCAATCTTTTGGATTCCAGTTTATCTTTTTTAATGTATCTTTTCCGTTGCTGATCAAATCCAATCAAAGCATGTTGCTCAAATATTTTGAATAATTTGTCTTGTGATTCCAGCTGCTTATTGAGCTATTGGATTTCTCATACTGCTATTTCGAGTTGGAATGGACACCACAACAGTTGGAGAACCTGTTGAAATGGACACCACTAGGGGAGATCCATGGCACACTCCATCAATAGAAATAGAATACAGTTCAATTGGAGAAAAGTCAATTTTAATTGAGCCTTCACAAATTCCTCGGTGTCAGAAACGCCTTTGCTATGGAAATCCAAGTCAGGGTGAATTTCCCCTGGCAGCTAGTCCCTACATTGTTCTACATGTGCTTACTGAATCTAATCTAGAGCCACAAGATCTTGCAAGTCTAGAGGCATGTATTGATTGTCATGAGTTCGGAATTTTTCCAAATCTATCATGCATTCTCTGTTATACATATGATGTATATTAACAGTTGTGACATTTGCTTTGTGAACTTGTTTTTGTGCTTGGCAGGCTTCATGTCGGTTCTTCAGACAATCTGCAAACTTTTCCCCTGACTTTGATCTATCTATATCTGAACTAGCAGCATTAGACATGTGCCAACGGACAGCTATATTCAAGCCCATGACACAATCAGAGAGAGAACTCTTGAAAGAAAGGTGTGGCGGTTCTTGGAAGTTGGTATTGAGGTTCTTGAGAGCTGGAGAAACATGTTTCCGGCGTGAGAAGTGCCAAGCCATAGCTGGTCCTGGTCACAGTGTTGTGGTAACAAAGTCAGGTGCGGTGTATACATTTGGCTCCAACAGTTCTGGACAGCTTGGCCATGGAACAACAGAAGAAGAATGGCGTCCAAGATTGGTCAGGTGTGCAATGAATTTCTGGATTCCATTTCTGATGATTTTGAGAATTTGTACTCTATACAATGTGGAATCTCTTTTAAGTTTACTGTTTAGTGAGCAATCAGATTTGGGTAATCACATCATGCCTATGCAGGTCTCTTCAGGGGATTCGAATCATTCAAGCAACAGCAGGAGCAGGCCGTACAATGCTCATCAGTGACGCAGGAAGAGTTTACGCATTTGGTAAAGATTCTTTTGGTGACACAGAGTATGGGATTGAAGGCTCCCGGTCTGCCACTACTCCACGACTGGTGGAATCACTAGATGGAATTTTTGCTGTCCAAGCAGCCATTGGTAATTTTTTCACTGCTATTCTTTCAAGAGAGGGTAGTGTATATACATTCTCTTGGGGTGCTGATGCAGCACTTGGTCATCAAACTGAGCCACAAGATCAGAGACCACATTTGCTGAAAGGTGATCTAGAGAATGTTCCTGTGGTACAAATTGCAGCAGGCTATTGTTATTTGTTAGCTCTCACCTGCCAGCCCGGTGGCATGTAAACGTTTGCTACTTAAGTTCCTTTAGCATTTCATATTAGTTTATAAATTAATTGATATTTAGTTTCTATGTCCATCCAGAATTATTTGAAAACAATTTCATATGTATATTTGCAGGTCGGTATACTCTGTTGGCTGTGGCTTGGGAGGCAAACTTGGACACGGATCTAGAACAGATGAAAAGTATCCACGTAAGATTGAACATTTTCAGCAACTGAAGTTACAACCAGTCATTGTGGCAGCAGGGGCATGGCATGCTGCTGTTGTGGGCAAGGATGGACGGGTATGCACATGGGGATGGGGTCGATATGGTTGCCTGGGACATGGAAATGAAGACTGTGAGTCTGTTCCGAAGGTAGTTGAAGCACTTCAAGGTGTCAAGGCAGTTCATGTAACTACAGGTGATTACACAACATTCGTGGTTGCTGATAATGGTGACGTCTATTCTTTTGGATGTGGAGAATCATCAAGCCTTGGGCACTTGGGCACAGCAACTGAAGGCCAGGTCTCTGTGGCATACTTGTGCTCTTGTTAATACTTCTGGTCTTTCATGGAAGTTAAACTAAATTGGGAATTCATCTCATCTAATGTTCTCTTGTTGTCATATTGTCTTCTTTTCAGGTTCACAGGCATGCAAACTTGCTAAAGCCAGAACTAGTGGTTTCATTGAAGCAGAGGGGAGAAAGGGTTGTGCAGATCAGTCTAACAAATTCAATATTTTGGAATGCTCACACATTTGCCTTGACAGAAGCAGGTAAACTTTATGCATTTGGAGCTGGAGACAAAGGGCAGCTTGGGACAGAGCTTCTTGCATATCAAAGTGAAAGAGGAAACCCTGAACTTGTTGATATAAACCTAGATTGAATGAAATTTCCTCATTTGGTTTGTGTACCAAAAGTCAGTTGAAGCTTGATGTTACCTTTAGCTTCTTGTCTAACATGTATACTGTTTACCCATGCTTTCTCTCTCCTTCTATGTATATAAGACTAACCGAAACTGGTGGTAACAACCTAACTTTCCATCAAAACTGGTATATAATTTCTTGGACAGGGTTTTATCATCAGAGAATTTGTGTGTAGTACATGGCACAAGGCGATCCATGATATTCTTCTTGATGTGGACTGCATTGTCTGGTTAAGGTTTACATGGAAAATATTGTCCAGATAATACAATTTGGTAACTTGTACATGCTGATTAAAAGTTGGGAAGGAGGTCCTTTACAGTGTACACCCATGTAATGTCTTTTATGATAGTAGGCAGTATATGACTCTATTGTTTGGTATTCTTTTTACTTTTATTCTTTGGTGGCAAGAAATTAGCCCATACTAAAAATGACATTTGTTATACCTATATCATGAAAAATCATTGAAAAAAAGCTAACAAGTGGGTCTGACTCCTCCATATCAACTTTTGGAACCCAACTGCATAATACAAGACCTTGACGCTGTCCTTAATTATCCTATTGGGTAAAATAAGAAAACATACCCTTCTAATATGCTTACAGATCTATCAACGACAACTCCATGCGCTGTACACTCGTAAGCTATTGTCTAACTAGAATTTATAAATTTACTAAAGGTTCTGTAATTAAATTCAAACCTATTTTGTCTCACTAATATAGCAATTGAAGGATTTAGATCAACCCTACGACTTACGAGTTTCTAGTTGGGAATCTATTTCTTTCCCTCAGCTCATTACCATGGTAATTGGTTTGTTGGATTGCTTGTGCAAGTGAGAACTAACAGAGATTTCATGGGCTTTGCTTGTCGCAAGTGAAGATTTGTATAGATCCATGAACTTTGTTCGTGCAAATGAGGATCAATACAGATCTCATGGTCTTTTCTTATGCAAGAAAGTTTTGGGGATTTTGGTTTGCAGGCTTGCTTGAACAAGAAAAAACAATGATCAACTCCATATGTTCAATCCTTGGGAATTTTGGTTTGAATGCTTGCTTGTACAAGAGAAGACAAAATCGATTCCGCAGGTCCAAACTTTTGGGGCACTTCTAATTGCCCGTTCATAATCTTCTACATATCAATCTTGATACTTCAATGGATCAAAAAGTACCCAAAGTGTTATTCATCTGTCTCAGAGCAGCCAATTTAACTAGTGTTGTTTCTTTTTCCCTTAAATGAAAAAATGTTCTGCTGAGGAGGCTTCATCCCAGCATATTCACTCTCACTTTCGGATGGTGTGTATTTCAAGAATCATTCAGGACTTGTGTTTGGTCTCAACTCAATAGATATCATCATAACTTTGATAATTCTAGAAAAACATAGGTTTAATTTGTTGCAGATCCAGGCCCTTCCCCCCAAATTATAATGTTACTCAGCAAATGTAACAACAAGATCAGAAAAGAATGTCTATTACTCAATTCGGAAATCGGAACTCAGCAAATTAACAAGATCAGAAAAGAGTGTTTATTGCCCAATTTGGAAATCAGAACTTGGCAAATGTAACAAGAAGATCAGAAAAGAGTTTTTATTACCCAATTTGGAAATTGGAACAGGGTTTTTATTACCCAATTTGGAAATCAGAAGAGAGTTTCTATTACCCAATTTTCAGGGAAGTCATCGCTACCCTAATCTCCTTGCAATATTACTTTCCCACAAATTTTAGCACATTGACTGCAACATACCAGCAACTAATGCTCACTGACATAAAGAGTTGGTATGCTGATTACAATGTACAGGCAATTTAAGCTTTCTCCCACAACTTAAGTCATCATAAAAATATGAATTTCTAGCAGATAGGTTACATAACATTTTCCCCTTTCCTAGAACTTAGGAAATGTCTAGATACTCTAGAAGAGTAAAATTACTTCAATCAAAGCAACCATTGAAGTTCAGTGTGTCTTTTAATGTTTCAAGACAATGTATTTGTTATTTTTCTCAAGTCTTTGTTGCTTCCCATGAATTAGAAAGTGTTTAAAATTTTTCTACACTTATCTTACAGATGCCAAATTAGGATAATGCATCAATGCCTAGATGGTTTTCTATGACAGGCCCAACTACCCAGACATCAAGCAGTCCATCCTTATAAATTCAATGTGACAAGTACTTTTTTTTAATGCAGTTTCCTTTGAACTGCAATTATTTTTTAATGTAACTGTAATGTAAAAGTCGAGACATCAACATATTGACAGATTAACTACAACATATAAACTCCTTAAGCTCTTTATAAATTCATTCCTTCCAAATATAAATCATTCTTTTATAAAATCTTTCTTCTATTGCCAAAAATATGGTATATCTATTAAATACTGAATGATTCTTGTAAAAGCTTTCTTAATAGTAAAGACATCCTTCTAAGTTGACTAAGTTGTTCGGGTATTTCTTATCTTCACGGAAAGAAATGCCAAAGTAGAACACGTGTAATCAGTTGAATATGCACGGATCATCTTATTAAAAATGCTAAAATGTATTGATTTGGTTTAATATTCTTTAATTAAATTGATTGGATGCATAATCTTTACAATACTTTCTGACTATAGGTAATGTAAAGAAAGTGTCATTTACTTTAATTAGTGACGCAAGCCACTCTTAATGTAGCTACTTATTAGTCCCTGCCTATAAACTAATGTTTTCCCTTGAACGGGCCTTGTTAATTTTGCAAGTGGGGGGCGGGGGGGTGTTTGGCTATAGAAATAAATTTTCTAGTTTTTTTTTATATTTAAGAGATAAAAAAGGGCTCTACTAATGCTTGAGTGGGTAAAATATTTAGTAGGTTGTGCATTGTTTTATTCAATGCATTTAATAGTTCGATGACAGTTAAATTTGATAGGATTTGTTTTAGTGTTCATTATTTACATTTCTGTTTGAAGAAGGCGCTAGGATGAAATGAAGTGAAGACCGAGCTAGAGGCAAGGGAGGGTTTTGATGTATGATGATTGTTTTTTTGCCTTGTTGCTTGGGTTATTGTCATAGGTTGGTGTTGAAAGTGCTTGTTTGTATTGCCCTAGTTGTGTATGTTTAAGTAGTTATAAAATTACCGGTTTTGGGTTTTATAAAACTTAGGAAGAGGTATTTGTTTAGCAGAAATGTTGGGTTGTTTTTTGTAAAACATTTTTTTCTCTAAAATCTATAAAAAGTATTTGATGTTTCTAATTTTTTGTATATTGTGAGCCTAACATGTTTAAGCGATTATGAAATTGGTTTGTGCATTTTACAGGTTTTTGGTTTTAAAAAACTGTGCAAGAGATATTAGGTTAGCAGAATTGTTGGGTTGTATTTTGTAAACCTTGTCTTTTTCAATTGCAACAAAAAATATGTCTGTTTTGATTTTTCCTATATCTTGAGCCGAATATGTTTAAGCAGTTTTAAACTTAGTCTGTGCTTTCTATAGGTTTTGGGTTTTTATAAACTTTGTAAAACTTTTCTTTTACCAATCTATGAAAAGTATTTGTTCGTTCTGATTTTCCCTATATGGCGTATATGAGCTTCAAAAATCAATGACCTTTTTCAGTTATTTGATAGATTAATATCATTTTTTTTTGCTGGAAAAAAAGTTTTGGTCAATTGTTATAATTTTTATATAGTATGGTCAATGTCTAAAATTGGGAAAAAGAAAGGGGCTCTACGTATGCTGAGTTTGATATATATTTAGAAGGTTGTGCATTGTTTTATTTATAGGATTTGATAGATCAAAATATTGTATGGGTCAAATATGTTTAAGCAGACATAAAAATTGTTTGTGACTTTTACAGGTTTTTGATTCTATAAAACTCAACAAAGAGTATTTGTTGAGCAGAATCGCTAGGTCATATTTTGCAAAACTTTTCATTTTGATATCTATGTAAAGTATTTATTGGTTTCCATTTTTCCTATATTCTGAGCTGAATATGCTTAACTAGTTATTGAATTAGTTTGTTCCTTTTACAAGTTTTGGGTTTTAAAAAACTTTGCAAGAGATACTTGATGCGCAAAATCATGTCATATTTTGTAAAACTTATCTTTTTCAAATGTATCAAAAGTATTAGTTTGTTCAGATTTTTTCCATATTTCAAGTCGAATATGTTTAAGCAGTTATAAAATTAGTCTATGCCTTATATACAGGTTTTTGGTTTAATTTTTTTTTGCAAGAGCTATTTGATGAGCAGAATCGACGGGTCGTATTTTTGTAGAACTTTTTTTTGAAATCTACAAAAAGTATTTGTTCATTCCAGGTTTTCATATAGTGTACAAACAATTCAAAAACCAATTACCTATTTTAGCAATTTGATAGGTTGATATCAATTTTTTTGATGGAGAAGAAAGAGTTTCTGTTAATGAGTGTAGTTTTTATATAGTATGGCCTGATGGAGTATGTGTGTAGATGTTAAGCTATTAGTATTTTGTTATGTTTTTCATAGTGTATTGACATGTTGGTGCAAATAATGTCTATAGCCAATTGAATATGATCCAGTATAATTCATTCCCTGACAAAAAACTTAAAAAAGTGCAAAAACATATTGAAATATGCACAAGTCAATGAAAAATGAGGCATAATTGAGGGAAAAAAAAAGACTCTATGTATGCAAAGTTTGCAATATATTTAGTGGGTTGTGCATTATTTTATTATGACATCTATAGATGGGAATGTCGTTGGTAGAGTTAAACTTGATAGGATTTATTTTGGTGTTCATTATTTGCATTTTCATCTAAAGAATATTCTAAGTCGAATATGTTTAAGCAACTACAAGATTAGTCTTTGTCTTTACGAGAGATATTTGTTTGAAATAGAAAATGCTAGGTCATATTTTGTAAAAAAATTCTTCTCCAAATGTGCCAAAAGTGTTTGTTTGTTTAGAGTTTTTTCATACATTGTGCAAAATGTGTTTAAGCAGTTATACAATTAGTTTGTGTCTTTTATAGATTTTTGGTTTAAATCAGATGATTTATAGCACATGTAGTGTATAAGCTTTCAAAACCACCTTGGTCTTTTCCTAAGGTATGCTATATAAGCCATTTTTATAATATGTTGCTGGTAGAGCTAAACTTGATAGGGTTTGTCTTAGTGTTCATGATTTGCATTTTTGTTTGAAGAGGGGCTTGAGACAAAATGCAGCAACGACCAAGGTATGTTGGCATATTGGAAAAATTGGAAGATGGTTGTGTTGCCATTGATGTCAACATAGCTGAAGGGTTGATCAGAGAAAGCAATCATAAGAGTTATTTGTTTGATGCTAACTTAACTGTTGCAAGTTAGCCAATGAAGCAAAATGGTAAAAGGTCTGGTGAGAAGCAGATATTGTGGAGATGAATTCACACACATAGAGAAAGCATGTTGAAGGTGTTTACTCAGTTCACCCAAAGTTACAGAAGGTTTCATGATGATTTGGATAGGTAACCATGTTACAAAAGGTGACTGGCAGACAGGGTGATAGATTATGTTAACAGGAAGACAAAAAGAGGTTCAGTGTGCTCAATAGAGTTTGAATTTCATAGAGTGAACCTAGGAGTGTGTTGGAGACATACTCATGATGAACTATAACTGATTAAATATTTGAAGATGATAAGTTGATGATCACCAAGATGCAAAAGTGAATGCAAGACATTAAATCAATTAATGTATTGTATTTTCATTGATGTCAACTTAATATGGTATGATTATTCATACACATATTGGTCATAACCTTGAAGAGCTAAAGAGATAAAGTTTATGTTATCGGTAAAACATAAAAGTTTTGTATACACCGAGTGACAGTAAACACCGATGGACATAACACCGAGCAATTCATAGTGTATACCGAGCACCGCAATAACCGAGAAAGAGCTATTTACCGAGCATAACTAAATTCAATGACCGAGCTAACTGGAGTTGATGACCAATCAGAACTGAAGTTCAAGAATGACAAAAACTACTTAGCTTGCAGGAGTTATATTTAGAGATTGACTGATTGATTGCTTTATTATTAACGACTAGTTAAACTAAAGCATGAAAAATATTTAAAGTTAGTTTTATTCACAGATATCATGGAGAGATTTGCGGAATAAAACTAAAGCAGAGCTTTACGAGATAAAGCAAGCATGTCAAATTTTATGGATCAAGAAGTGATCTACGACAAAAACAAGGAGATTGAGCGGCTAATCATGTCTCTATAAAGAGAGAAGGAATTCATTAGCAAGAGAGTAATGTTGAGTATAATTCTGGTGAAGATTGAATTCTTCATGCAGATCTGATCATACAGGTTGAAGAACAAAGCCAAGAAATTCTGCAGACACTGAGCAACAAAGGACAGAGCATTCACCGAGCAGAAGAAAGAAAGGGAGCAAAGGAACTGAAGTAAACATTGATTAAAGAGGTATTGTTGGACTAACAATAGATCTGAATATCTACAAGTTAAAGTTATATTTTGAACAAATCATTTACTACATCAGTTTAACCATTGATTCATAAAATCTCTTAACCGAGTGGGATTTAACAGTCCTTATTGTATTGAGATACTCAAGAGTATCAAAAGGTTTTCTTGTTGACAACATAGTGAGTGCTAGGTCAAAATACAAACTATTAGTTTTAAATCCTCTAACAAGGTCACACTTAATAGTGTGTATTGTAAATTTTAACAGGGTTGGCTCTTCACCGAGCTCACTCCAGAAGAGTGAAAGTATTTGGGTTACTGGTCCCAAGTGGTTTTTCCCTTAACAGGGTTTCCACGTTAAAATATATGTGTCAAATGTGTATATGGTTCATTGCATTGATATTTTTCTTTACACATTATTGAAACAGGATTGGTTGGTTAACACTAAGGTTATTTACTGCTATTCGGTAAAGTCTAGAAAAGATAAACAAAATATCTTACCGAGCAGTGTATATTTGTTAGAATCATTTAAGACATACATCTTGATGGACTGAAAGATAAATAGAGGATATTATATTTGAGATATAAGTTTTTTGGTTGAATTCTTGGAATTATTATTTAAGGCCATTGATTCACCCCCCCCCCCCCCNTCCCCCCCCCCCCCCCCTCTCAGTTATTCTAACAATTGGTATCAGAGTTGTGGTGCTTGAAAAAAGAAGTTTAAAGGTACTTAAGCTAAAGATCACAAAATGAGTAAAAGAGATGTGCCTAAGTTGAACAAGGACAACTTTGCATCATGGAAAAGAAGGATAAGACTTCATCTATCAGGTATTGGAAACGATGTCACACAGTACTTGGATATTGAATATGTTGTACTGACTAGACCTCTAACTATTGATCAATTGAGAGAGAAACATGAACACAATTATATAATGATAGAACTTGCTTCTTCACTATCCAATGTTGAATTTGAAGATGTGAAATCATGCACCTCTGCAAAGCAATTGTGGGACAAACTCAAGCTAGTACATGTCGAAGGAGACACCAATGTGTTGAGAGCTAAAGATGAAAGCCTAAGAGAAAAGTTTGATGACCTGAGAATGAAAGAAGGAGAGAACATCACTCAGTACATTAGCAGAGTCAAAGAAGTTGTTAATGCTATCTGTGGAGTAGGAGGAGTACTTGAGGAAGAAACAGTTGTAAGAAAAATTCTGAGAACCTTACTGCATGTTTATGCTATTAGAGTGTCTGCAATTCAAGAAATGAGAGCAGTAGCAAATAAAAATTTTACTCTTGATAGTTTGATTGGTAGAACTATTTCATTTGAGATGAACAACTATGACAATAGTGTCTTACCAACTATTGAGTTTGCATTCAAATCTTCTCTGAAAATAAGCAAATCTAGTAACAAAGACACTATGAGAAATGATAGTGACAGTGATAGTGATGAACAAGAACTTGATGAACTTGAAGCACTAATGACTAGGATATTACATAGAGGTAAAGGAAGATATAAAGGTAAATTACCATTGGTCTATTTTAATTGCAAAGAAATTGGATATTTTGCTGCTAGATGCCCTAACAAGAGAGAATGAAATAAATAATAATAGATCTTATGAAAAGAAGTATGACAGAAGTGATGACCGAGACTACATAAGCAACTGACACTCTGACAGAAGAGATAACCGAGATTACAAGGACAAAGGCAAGAAGGCTTGTTACCTGGTTGAGAACAAAGCTAAAAATTATAACACTGAATCCGATGAAGATATTGAGGTAGTATTTGTTGCTATGAAGGATGATTCAGACGAAGAAGAAAGGTATTTTGAAAAAGCACTCATATCTAAAGTTAGCAAAAATGATGTCTGGATTATTGATAGTGGATGTACTCATCACATGACTGGAGATAAAGAAAAAATTTAAACTTTTGAATATTATAATGGTGGATCAGTTAGAATGGGTAATGACTCACCCTGCCCAGTTGAAGGATAAGGTACCATCATGTTGAATAATCTAATCAGATGTGAAAATGCATATTGGGTGAAAGGACATAACTATAATTTATTGAGTGTTTCACAGCTGAACAACACAGGACACCAAGTTGCATTTGAGAATAAAAAGGCAATGATCTATAATGAAAAAGGAAAGTTGATCGGTACTGGTGAACAAACAAAAGGTAATCTATTATATCTTGATGATATTGAGACCACTTTTTTATTGGCTAAAAATGAAGATGTTTGGTTGTGGCATAAAAGGTTATGTCATATGAACTTTGACAACATGGTTAAGATAAGTAAGAAAAGAAAAGTGAGAGGCTTACCAAGCATTTCAAAGCCCGACCATGTTATGTGCAAGAATTGTCAAATAGGAAAAATGAAAAATTCTAGTTTCAAGAGCAAAACCTACACATCTAATTCTATTCTAGAGTTAGTCCATACTGACTTATGTGGACCAATGAAAACAAAGAGCTATTATGGTGATAGATACTTTATTCTATTTGTTGATGATTATTCTAGGATGATGGCTGTCATGTTCTTAAAAGAGAAATCTGAAGCATTTAAGATGTTCAAATGGTATAAAGCTAAAGTTGAAAAAAAAAGTGGAAAAGAAATGAAATATTTGAGATCAGATAGAGGAGGAGAATATATTTATGATGAATTCACTAAATTTTGTAATGAGCATGGGATTACAAGACATGTTTATGCACCGAGAACACCACAACAAAATGGGATTGCTGAAAGGAGGAATAGATCAATTTTTTACTGTGCCAAAACACTGATGATTGAAAAAGGCCTCACACAAACATTCTGGAGAGAAGCTATACGTATTGTTGTTTATACACTAAACTGAGTTCAATTGAAGAAAGACACAAATAAGACACCTTATGAGCTATGGTATGGATACACACAAAATGTGAGTTACTTTAGAATTTTTGGAAGTCAATGTTATATACTGAAAGATGATAGAAATGGAAAACTTGACTCTAAAAGTGATGAAGGAATATTTCTAGGATATTCTACTAAAAGCAAAACTTATAAATGGCTGAAAAATCTTCTAACAAAATCATTGAAAGTGCGAATGTTAAAGTGGATGAATTTGCTGAGAAAAATGATGAGGATAGAAAAAAGGAACCAAAAGATTACAACTGATTTGTCTACATTGAAGAACCTAACATCTTACCCAAGCGACATAACAATGCAACCGAGCAACAGGCTGCACACACCGAGAATCAGGAAAATGCTCACAATGCTGAACCGAGTTATAATGAAGATCAAAATGAAGATCAGAGATCTGAACCTGTACTTGCTAAATATGTCAGAAGACACCATCCACATGACCAGATCATTGGAGACAAAAGAGAAGGAATGAGAACAAGAAGTAAGTTTCTTAACACTAGATGTTTGATTTGTGATTTTGAGCCTAAATCTGTTAATGTTGCACTTGAGAATCAAGAATGGGTTAGTAAAATGAATGAAGAGATTGAACATATTGAGAAGAACAAAACATGGACATTAGTACCTAGATTGAGTGACAAAAATGTCATTGGCACCAAATGGATTTTCATAAACAAACTGAATGAGAATGGAGATGTCATAAGGAACAAAGCAAGACTGGTATGTAAAGGGTATGCACAAGAATAAGGTATTGATTATGGAGAAATCTTTGCACCCGTTGCCAGACTAGAAGGAGTAAGAATTTTACTTTCTTATGCTGCTTTCAAAGGATTCAAAGTATACCAAATGGATGTTAAATCTGCATTTATGAATGGAATACTAGAAGAGGAGGTATACATTGAACAACTTGAAGGGTTTGTTGATCCTAACAAGAGGAACATGGTTTGTAAACTACACAAAGCCTTGTATGGATTGAAACAAGCACCGAGAGCACGGTATAAAATAATTCACTCTTATTTCATTAGTATTGGATTTGTTAGAACAAGTGACAACAGTAATCTATATTTGAAAGGAGATACTAATGATAAAACTTTGATTGCTGAGATATTTGTTGATGGTATCATATTTAGAGGTAATGATATGCTATGCAAATCATTTGTTGGTTAATGAACAAAGAATTTGAAATGTCAATGTTTGGAGAGATCAATTTTTTTCTTGGCCTACAGATTCTACAACAGGATGCAGGCATCTATATCTTACAATCCAAATACATCAAATAAGTTTCGAAGATATTCAAGATGGAGGACTCCAAACCAATTAGAACACATATGGAAACCATATGCAAATTGACAAAGGAAGACAAGACAACTGAGGTAAATCATACCTTATAAAGATCTATGATTGGCAAACTAATGTACGTTGTACACACTAGACTTGATATAGCACATGTAGTTGGTATAGTTGCAAGATTCTCTGCTAATTTTAAGGAATCACACATGAGTGTTGTTAAAAGAATTTTGAGGTATTTGAAGAATACTGAAGATTATGGTTTGTGGTACATTAAAGAAAGCAAATTTGAGCTACAAGTTTATATTGATGTTGATTGGGTTGGAAACATAGATGATAGAAAGAGCACAATAGGAGGAGCATTCTTTATGGGTGAAAGACTTGTCACATGGATAAGTAAAAAGCAAGGATGCATATCTCAATCAACTACAGAAGCATAATATGTAGTTGTTGCTACAAATTGCTCTAACATTGCATGGATCAAGCAATTGTTGAAAGGTATGAATGAAGAAATTCTTGACCCAGTAATTATCTACTGTGATAATACTAGTGCTATAAACATTTCAAAGAACCCTGTGATGCATGCTAAAACAAAGCATATATCTATTAAGTATCATTACTTGAGGGAACAAGTACAAGAGAAACAGGTGATACTGGAATATGTACAATCCAAAGAACAACTAGCAGACATATTCACAAAACCACTGCCAAAAGATACATTTGAGTACCTGAGGAATAGACTAGGGGTTTGACCCTTGTCTACTGGTCACTAAGATGACTAGGAGGCTGCGTTAGCCTATACATTATCAGAAGATTATTCATGTTGATGCAAGCTGAGATATAGACTACAATGACATATCAGTCCACTATAGGGACAGAAAGATTGTTGGCTACTATAGAGCTGAATATTTTTTTGGCATTGTTGTCAAAGGGAGAGAAATACTTAATGAAATATACATCAGGGAGAAGAGATTATACAACACAAAAGGAGAGAGATATTTAATAAAATAACCATCCATCAAAGGGAGAGAATTGGAAAGAGTTAACACTGCATATCTATCCATAAAAGGGAGAAGAGATTCTACAAGAAAGGGAGAGACAGATTCAGAAGGCATAATTGCTACACCTATCCATTGAAGGGAATGAAGAAAGGGAGAGGACACAACATAATCAAATCTAATCTAGAAGAGCTTATCGAGATTCAGATATTTTAATTGGTTATAGAACAATAAGTTTGTTATGTTATGGCATTTTTATACTGCATATTTCATAGTATGTTGCCATCAATGCCAAAGGGAGAGATTGATGAACTATAACTGATTAAATGTTTGAAGATGATAATTTGATGATCACCGAGATGCAAAAGTGAATGCAAGACATTAAATCAGTTAATGTATTGTATTGTATTGTCATTGATGTCAACTTGATATGGCATGATTATTCATACACATATTGGTCATAACCTTGAAGAGCTAAAGAGACAAATTTTATGTTATCGATAAAACATGAAAGTTTTGTATACACCGAGTGACAATAAACATCGACAGACAGTGCACACCGACGGACAATGAAGGCCAAGAAATTCAAAGTGTATATCGAGTACCGCAATAACCAAGAAAGTGTTAACGAGCAAGAGCTATTTGTTAGGATTATGTAATACTGAGAGGGGGGGGGGTGAATCAGTATTACAGTACTTAAAATAAAGTTTAAACCAATTCCACATAAACCATAGGCATACTGAAATCAAAGGAACATAAAAAAATAACGCACTACTCATAACACCATTATTTGCTATCAAGGAAACCCTGGCCAAGGGAAACCCCGGTGGGGATGGCACCCACAAGCATGCACTAAATTATAATGTCCATGTTATGAGACCTAGCCCTGTTATGAGCTGAATGTTACATAGTACAATTCCTTGTTAGAGGAATAACAACCCTGTTAAAGGTATACAACACCCTGTTAGGGGCCAACTGAGCTTACAACTCTTACAATAATACTTCTGTTAAAAAATTGTTCTCCGTAATGAACAAAAACAAGCATTTCCAATGCTTAGATAGTTCCAGTCATAGTTCTGCAATGATCTTTGTCAATCCTCTGCTCTACCATTCGCATCTCATATATCATATATCCATCTAGTACATCAATTCATACTCGCTCTTCAAAAGGTCTTCATATATA
>MU225653.1:2695159-2711963 GCA_018584345.1 Thuja plicata | reverse complement strand
TATATATATATATATATAGATATACCAAGTCGGCTCTCTTAATCAAATATTACATAGTCAGCTCTCAATACAAAATACAATTAATAATGTAAATATCAAATACATAGTCGACGCTCTTACATAATAAAAATATAGATTATCCACAACCCTATCTTAGCTTTCCAGGAGTCCATGTCATACTCCCCAAATGATCACTTCAGTTCAACTTCTCTGTATCATTGTTTTGTTGTTGTCACCTATCTTCATTTCACTGTAACTCTCTGTAAACTTTACCAAAATCCAATTGATTTTAGATGTAGGTAGTACATACCCCATAGTATCTCCCTCTAATCTTGCTCGACATAACTCATTGATCTCGATCTTTGATACCCAAAATACCTTTGTATTTTTGCTCTGTACTTAGTCGATTCCAGAATAGAATCACCAAAACTTAACTCCAGATCAATTGATCAATATGACAGATGTGTTTCCATAAATGAAAACCAAAAAGTGAATCATAACACACAAAATTGATCACTTTCCAACAATCTCTCCCTTTGGCATTGATGGTAACACTCAACAAAATTGACTAAGTGTTCCAACAAAATTGTCTCTCCTTTTCTTCCTCTTCTATTTGCTTCTCTCTTCTTTTATTCATTTTTCTTTTTCTCATATTTTTTTTTGTTCTTCTCTTCTCTAATTTTTCTTCTATTCTCTTCCCCCCCTTTGAAAAAAATGACAAAGGTGCATAAAAAGTAATACGACTAGTGCTTGCTCACCATTTTCATAATATCTTGAAAAGAATCTTCCAAGATCTTCACTTCTGCACTCCATGACTTAACCAATAGTTGACTAACATGAATTAGTCCATTTAATTCAAATGATGTTATCTCAGTTGCTTTCAACTCTGTGGGCATAGATTTTGACAATGCTTCTACAGTCTTCTCCATGTCAGATAAGTGGGTATCGAGAATTGATAGCTTAGGAGTGATTAAACTCTTCAGCAAACCAAACCTTGTCACAACTCTCCCTTTCTCAATATCCAACACATTTAGCTTATCCAAAATCCTTGTTACTTCGTTGTCCATTTCCATGATAGATTGTGAGGAGGTCTCACAACTGTCCATCGTATTGTTCAAGGTTTCCCCGTCCTTAGCAATAATGTCTTCAATGTTCTGAACATGTCTGATTGGGTTCATGCAATAACTAAATAGTTTCCTGCGATGTGCAACACAACTCTTAGCATTTGTTGTAACAATTCTCAGAATGCCCAAGTCCCATGAAATAGACTAGAAAAATTCAATCAATTTCTTCTCTAAACATCTCTTCTCTGCCTTATCGTATGCAATCTTCACTAAGTTCTCATAGTGACCATCAAACTCATCAAGTGTCATCTTCAAGTTTTCTATATCATCTCTGCTCTAGAAAACAATAGGTACTGGAAGCAATTTATTCATAGTATCAATTGCCCTGGACATTACCTTAGTCTTCTTGTCACTCTTCTGCTCTGATCTCTCCTTTGCTTTAGTAAGTGCGGTGAGAGATAAGCTCACCAACTCATCCTCATCCATGTGATCACCATCAACATCTATAGGTTTTTCTTTACTTGCCAAAAATAGAATAGAAGACATGTTTACCTCAGTTTTGACATCAAATTTTGCTTCTTCTTTTTATGCTCCATTTCTTTCTATAATTCCTATTTCTGCTCTGCCTCTTTCTATTCTTCATCCTCATCCATAGTACTGTTAATGTTTCCTTCAAAAGGGTCCTTCTCATCATGAGAAGTGTCAAGTGTCACAGGCACACTAGAAACATAAAAATCTGGTTGCATGTCATCTTCGCTTCTCTCAGTACTTGCCTCAACTGCTTTTGAACTCTCTCCCATTCCTAAGGCTGTAGGCATTGTAGTCTTAAGAGGTGAAGTCTTCTCAGAAATAGTTGACATAAGTATCTGATCTAGTGCTTTCTCAGTCTCTTCAGTAATATCTTCATACTTTCTTGCCATGATTTTCACTAGCCTTGCCTTAGTCCTCAATAATGGTTTTAGTTCATTGAATATTCTATCTCTCTCTTGCATAGATATCATAGGTAAGATTTTATCAATCACTTGATTTCTGATAGCCTTATCTTCAATATGTGCTAACTGTTTTCTTATTTCCAATCTTCCATACAAATCTTCAGGTACACTGCCCTCAATCTCAAATAGATTTCTCTTGAAAACAAGTAAATGACTTACTACAATATCTTCAATCTTAAGTTTGTCAGATTCCTCATACCTCTCATAGTATTTATCTATTGTAACCAACTTTCCCTACTCAATAGCTCTCTTCTCAATCATTTTCAAGTCAGGCTTCCATACTTGTCTATCACTTTTAGCTTTATTTTCTTCTCTCTCGGTCCTTTGTTCTTTAGGTGGTGATTTATGTTTGGAGGATCTAGTGTTCACTCTAGGAACCAATTTTACTACCTGCAAGGTCTTCAAAGATGATGAAGGGGTGTCTACATCAATGACTGTAGTAGGTGCAGTAGGTGTCATCACAACTTCAGGATGTGAAAGGGTTGAAGTACTAGCACTTGCCAATACAGAAGATCATTCTGCTAATTTCCTCTTTACTTCCTTCAAATATTCCTCAGTCAATCCTACCTTAACTCCACATTCATGAATGATGTTCTCCACTTTTATTTTTCTCAAGCCTCTAGTTTGTTCTTCTCTCACTTCAGCTGATTTTTCTTCATAACTACCCCATCTTTTCTCCGATGTATCTATCTCATATGCCATAACATGTTCGGTCTACATAGTTAGTATTTCTAAACTCACTTCGTATCCCATAGGATAACACCATTTCTTCCTTGGAACACCTGCCTCAAAGCATACAAAATCGGTTTCAACCATGAAGAAGATTGTATCCTTTTATTTTTCAACTAAGTCCTCAGGGATCCTATATCTTTCTTTCATCTGCCTCTGAAGAATATTAATCATTCCAAACAGTTCTCCATCAACCCATGTGCTATTTTTTATTTTATAACTTTGTCAAATCTGAATATCAGTAGGTATCCCTTTCCGCCAACCACTAGGATTCATTCCTGGAAATTTGTGCTCAATGTGTATGTACATGTGCATTAGAAGTGAACCAAATCTGAAAGTTTTGGATTTCTCTTTCTTTATCAACTTCACATTCTCATAAAACTGTTGTGCCAACACTTTGCATAGGTTATACTTTCTGTTCTATTTCACCATTCTATATGCCATCATAATAAATCTAGCAGATACAGAATCAGGTCTACTACTATAGTAGAATTTATAACCAAGTAACATAGTAATCAATCTCACATCCTACTGAAAGATGTCATTCAATGTCATAGCTTGCCTATCCCTTTTCAAGTGTGTTGGGGTTTCAACTCGCTTCTTAACATGTTTCTCTGCCACAATAACAATTCTAGTATTTTCCAATCCAGTAATCTCATGTATCAATTCACTACATATCTTCATAGGTTGTTCACCTATCCAAATATTTACTGATCATGTACTCTACCTAACAATATCTTAAACCATTCTTCTTCGTTGAATTCATGTAAATCCAGAATTTTTCTTAATGTTTAACTCATTAACATTTTTGAATTCATCTTTCATTTTTTCATTATCAGTCATGTATTCCATTTCAATAGAAATGTCATCGATACCCAGTATGTCATACTTGCAATGAATTTATGTTAGAGTACATAGTTTTCCTCACTTATTAATTATATCATGTTGATATTAATTATTAAGTCAGTCGTACTCTATTTTTCACTTAAGCTTTCTCTTAGGTTAGTTTTTTCCTCTTTTTAGGGTTTCATTCACCTTTAAGGTCGAATGCTTGTATTTTTTTTTGCAGACTTTCTGAATACATTTTTGAGCTCTCACTTTTTAAGCACATAAGGGTTTCTGTCTTTTCTATCATTAGCTTCATTCTTTGCAACAGGTATTTTGCATGCAGGTGTTCTTGGAAAGCTATGAAGTTGGATTTATCAACTTCTACATGGTATCAGAGCCACCCTGTCGTTGCCTAGTTTGAACGATTTTTGAAGCCACGATTCGAAGACAACAACCGCAACTTCTCTGGGGTTTTTCTGTCACTTTGAAGGAGGCGCTATTTTTTGGAGCCGTTTGAGAAAAAAAAGATTCCACCATTGCATTCAGAAGGCCTGGGAGAGTCAAAATACCTATAAGGTTTGACCATTTTGGTCACAGTGACCTCAGGCAAAAAATTTAGCCTCCCAGGTCGTATGGATTTGGGGTTAAGGCATTGCACGTTTTTCAAAAAAAATTAAAAAAACAATGGTTTTTTTAATAAATTTGGGGCTGCTGGAGCACACCGCCACCCCGCCACCCCGGCGCCACCCCACAGCAACCCTAGCCTGGCTCAGAGCGGCCTGCGCTGCCCACCGGCTGCCAGTCTCCAGCCCGCGCAGCTCCACCACCGGCGACGCAACCAGCCACCGTGCTGCCGCCCGAGAACCGCCCGGGAGCAGCCCACTAGCCACCGCCACCGGCATTTACCGCCCACCCGCCACCGGGTCCCCTGCCAACTGCCAAGTGACGTTACCGGCCAGAAAAGTACTTTTCCGGCGGGGTTTTAAATTTTCCGGCCGAATTTGAATTTGCTGACAGCTTTTTCGATTTTCCAGCAACCAGAATATTTTTCTGACAAACAGGCGACGGGCGTTAATGTTTTTTCCACAGATGAGCGACGGCCATTTGACAGTCAAATTTTATTTCGTGCCTGGTTTTTTCTAGTGAGTTGATTTTCGGAGGGGCACTTGGTTTATTGGCCATATCTTGGGCATACAGTGTCCGTTTTCAAAAAACAAAATATCGCCAGAAAGGTGTTTCCGAGCCGAACGTGTTGATATTGGTCATGATTGCTGGTTCCACCATTTGAGCTCCTATTTTTTGTGTCAAATTTGAGGCTTTGTTTTCTTCCTTCTCTGCATCTGGACCTCGGGTTTTTCTCTTGTTCTTTGTGTTTTTTTGCTTCATCTTGTGGTGTACGGGAGTTAGTTTGATAGTTGTGGGGGGGTGCATATTTATTTATGCATTTTTAATTCAAAGAGACCCTTCTACTTCCGTCTTATTCTCTCAATGTCGGACACATCCATTGTCGTTCTGACTCCACATAACTACCACACATGGAAGCCACAAATGACCAGACTCCTCATGTCATGAGGTTTATGGTCCTACCTGGATGCAGTTCAGCTAGTTCTACAGAGGCCTTATGAGGCTCTTATGCACAGAAATAGGATGGATGAGGCAATGAGCCTCATTGCCATGAATATTTCAGATGGGTTTTTGTTCCACCTGGATGGTCTGACCACACCTAGGGATATGTGGGACAAGTTTTCCACCTTGTTCGACACTATGAATCAGTTCAGGATTCTCCAGATAGATGCAGAGTTCACCTACTTGGCACCTGAATCATTCACCAGCATTGAAGACTTCCTGATGAAGTTCAAGTCTCTTCGATCTATTTTACAGGTTGCTGGAAAGACGAAGTCAGATGATGAGTGTATCTTCCTAATACTCTCAAAGCTTCATGGTCCTTATCAAATTTTCACTTCTACCTTCTACTCCACTATGGATGCACTGGGTGCATGGCATGTTATGCCCTCTTTTGAGACCTTCTGTGACAGGTTAACTCATGAGCAGTCCAAGCTCAGTCAGATGGATTCTCTTACAGGTTCATAGTCACAGGCATTGCTTGCCAAGTCATCTTAGGATACACAGAAGCCAAAGCCGAAGCCGATATCTGATTCCTCTTCTTAGCACTCTACTGGCCCACCATCTTCTTCTAAGAAGGAGAAACAAAATACTCAACACCCTACATGTTCCTATTGTCAGAAGGGGTCCCATGATGAGTCCCAGTGTTTTCAGAAGAGATTTGATGGCTATGAGAAACATATTACAGATTTGCAAGCTCTCCTTCAGAAGAACACTATTTCCTCTCCATCCTCACAAGGGTTTGCTTTTCAGTCTTCTGCCTCATCTTCGACATCTGGACAGGATTTTGGACAGGGTCTTGCATTACGGGCTTCCATTGCATCCCCTTCACAGGTCCCTTGCATACTTGATTCAGGTGCTTCTCACCATATGGCATCTTCTTCGGAGATCTTCTCTTCCATTGAGGCTTCTCCTATTCCACACATTCCCATGGGGAATAACACTGTTATGCTAGTCTACGGGAAAGGTTTTGTATGCATTCAGGATGGCACATTCAATGATGTATTGTATGTTTCATCTCTGTCTGCAAACCTTCTATCAATTTACCAGATTACACACAGTGGATCAGGGAAGACAGTTGAGTTCATGCCAGATTCAGTCTTCATTTGGGATAGTGTGACAGGTGACATTGCTGCTACAGGGACAGTTGATCATTCCACCCATCTCTACACCTTCACACATTTTGGTCCACCATCTCCATTATCAGAGCTCAGCTCTCCTCTTCTGCTAGAGCATCATGTGGTACAGTTAGGTCACTTGAACCTCTGTGTTGTTCCTGAGACCACTGCTGTGACTGCCACACCACATATTGCTGAGGTTCTTTCTCTTCAGCAGGACTCTTCTTCAGCACTGCCAGACCCTCCAGCTCCATTCATCGAGCCACCAGGTGCAGTTTTTGAAGATTCTACAAAGGACACTCATCTCCTCTCTCATGATAGTGTCAGCACACCTGTCATACCACTTGCATAATCAAATATTACATAATCGGCTCTCAATACAAAATACAATTAATAATGTAAATATCAAATATATAGTCGGCGCTCTTACATAATAAAAATATAGATTCCACAACCATAATCTATCTTATCTTTCCAGGAGTCCATGTCATACTGCCCAAATCATCGCTTTAGTTCAACTGCTCTGTATCATTGTTCTGTTGTTGTCGCCTGTCTTCATTTCACTATAACTCTCTGTAAACTTTACCAAAATCCAATCGATATTAGATGTTGGTCGTACATACACCATAGTATCTCCCTCTAAGCCTGATTGACATAACCCATCGATATCGATCTTCGATACCCAAAATACCTTTGTATTTCTTCTATGTACTTAGTCGATTCTAGAATAGAATCGCCAAAACTTAACTCCAGATCAATCGATCAATATGACAGATGTGTTGCCATAAATGAAAACAAAAAAGTGAATCATAACACACAAAAATTTTCACTTTCCAACACTATTTACCGAGCATAACTGAATTCAATGACCGAGCTAACTAGAGTTGATGACCGATCAGAACTGAAGTTCAAGAATGACAAAAACTACTTAGCTGGTAGGAACTATATTTAGATATTGACTAATTGATTTCTTTATTATTAAAAACCAGTTAAACTAAAGCATGGAAGATATTTAAAGAAATTTTTATTCACAACTATCATGGAGAGATTTGTGGAATAAAACTAAAGCAGAGCTTTACGGGATAAAGTAAGCATGGCGAGTTTTACGAATCAAGAAGTAATCTACAAAAAAAAATAAGGAGATTGAATGGCTAATCATGTCTATATAAAGAGACAAGGAACTCATTAGAAAGTGAGGAATGCTGAGTATAATTTTGGTGAAGATTGAATTCTTCATGCAGATCTGATCATACAGGCTAAAGAACAGAGCCAAGAAATTTTGCAGACACCGAGCAACAGAGGACAAAGCATTCACCGAGCAGAAGAAAGAAAGGGAGCAAAGGAACTGAAGTGAACATTGATCAGAGAGGTATTATTGGACTAACAATAGATCTAAATATCTGCAAGTTAAAGTTGTATTTTGAATAGATCATTTGTTGTATTAGTTAACCATTGATTCAGAAAATATCTTAACCGAGTGGGATTTAACAATCCTTATTGTATTGAGATACTCAAGAGTATCAAAAGGTTTTCTTGTTGACAACATAGTGAGTGCTAGGTCAAAAGACAAACTGTTAGTTTTAAATGCTCTAACAAGGTCACATTTAACAATGTGTATTGTAACCTTTAACAGGGTTGGCTCTTCATCGAGCTCACTTCAGAAGAGTGAAAGTATTTAGGGTTATCGGTCGCAAGTGGGTTTTCATTAATAGGGTTTCCATGTTAAAATCTGTGTCAAATGTGTACATGGTTGATTGCATTGATATTTTTATTTACACATTATTGAAACAGGATTGGTCGGTTAACACTAAGTTTATTTACTGCTATTTGGTAAAGTCTAGAAAAGATAAACAGAATATCTTACCAAGCAGTGTATATTTGTAAGAATCATTTAAGGCATACATCTTGATGGACTGAAAGATAACTAGAGGATATTATATTTGAGATATTAGTTTTTTGGTTGAATTCTAGGAATTATTTTTATGGCCACTAATTCACCCCTCCCCTTAGTTATTCTAACAACTCAGGTGTCTTGAACTCAGAGGGTTTATACTTCAAAGGTCCAAAAGGCATAATCTTATTGTCTCAATGACTTGTTGATAGTGTTCTTCAAGTTTGGTGGTAAAGGGTTGGCAAATCTAATGGCTATGATGGATTTGAATGTTTGAGTGTTCCTAATGATTCTATAGGATGTTCTTGAAGTATGTGCTTGATGAGTTGGTGATACACATGGGTTAGAAGGATCAGATTGGTGGAGGTTTTGGTCAATAATTAATTTTATTATTATTCATGTTCTTGGCTGACTTAGTTGGTAAATCATGTTGTGCAAGGCTAAATCATGAAATATGGAAGGTTTATGATCTCGAGGTGGTGGTTATAGGTCATGGCTGATTTAGCGGTAAGAGATGGATTCAAATCAAGTTATTTGACACGTTGATTGAAAGAGATGATAAATTAGGGTTGGTTAACTAGTTCTTGGTATAAAATGATGGATGAAGGAAAATTCAAGGTGTGCATCATGGATGTGGATGCTAGAGGTGGCTAACAAAGGGAGAGCCTAATTAAGTGGTAATCACAAGTGTTTCAACAAGGGGTTGAATAGAGATTTTCATTGTGCTACATTGGAGTTGTATCAGACATAAGGTAGATGTTACTTACACAATTCACAAAAAGTGTTTAGATCATTGTAGTGATTAGATTGTAAGGTAGTGAGCCTTTCTCAAGGTTGTAGCCCGAGGCTTTTTATTTGAGTAGTGAGATCTAGGTAGTGAGCCTGAATGCATGTGCATTCCCCATACATTGTAATAAGGTTATACTTCTAACAAGGTATTCTCTTATTGTGGGTAATCAACCTCACCGTGGTTTTTCCCCTAACACGGTTTCCATAGTAAAAATATTGTGTCAACTTGTGTGGATGTAGTTCCGATTTGTATATGCATGCACATTTTATACTTTATTTATTCAGATCATATTTAAGGGTACACAAGTTTGAGGGTTTTGACATTTAAGGGTTTCAGCTCTAAGGTTTTGGTAACAACTAATTCCCCACCTTTTTAGTTCTTCACTGCCATATTATTATCAATTGGTATCAGAGCCTAGGTCCCTTGGAGAAAGCCTAACAAGATTGAGGAAGATCTAAAGACGACAATCAACAAATCAGAATTACAAAAATCCAAAAACAAATTGTCTAGGTATGGGAAGGTGATGAAGAGAATTATGAAGGAACTTGAAAAAGAGGAAAGAGAAATTAAGAAATTAGAAGCAACCCTTGCCATGAGAAAACCAAAAAAATTGCCTTTAGCCTCAGATAACGGGTTTGATGGTTCAGACATTAAGATAATTGTTGATGAGTCCATTTTATCTGCCAAAGTTGAGAAAACCAAATATACTGACTCCTAATTCACTTTCTCCTTCAATGCTTTCAAGGAAGAAGTTTTAGTTGCACAAAGTGCCAAAAGATAAAAATGGATCACTAATAGTAGCTTCTCACATTCCTTGACCAGTAACTTAAAACCAATCTATGGAGCATAAGGAGTATGAAGGTAGAACCTACAAGAAGGAAGAGAGACCCAAAGGTAACGATTCTATGATGATTACTTTTTCTATAAGTAAGGATATTGTGACTGATGTTCAAAATAATTTTGAGAAAATCAAGACTAGTGATACTTCTACTAGTAATGCTTCTTCTTGTAGTAGTATTGATGAGGTCACTTTTGAGGACTATATAATTTGTGAAAATAAAGAAGAGAAGACCATAGTTGCACAATTAGATAGGTGGAATGATTGGTTGATTAATAGTGGGTGTTCACATCACATGACTGGCAACAAAAGTAAGTTTTAAGAGTATGATAGTGAAATTTTTAGATGGGGTGACAACACTGGAGAAAAATTCAAAGGAAGAGGTATTATTTCCTTAGATGTAAATAATACAACAAGTGATGTGCTACATGGTCTAACACACAACCTTCTTAGTGTTGGTCAGCTAAAGAATAAAAGCCTTGGTCTACACTTCAAAAATGACATGTACAAGATTTTGAACAATCGTGGAAGAGAGACTGCTACTGGATTTAAGACAAGATCAATGTATTTCTTTTGAGTAATAGATAAATTACTTGCTCATTTTCTCATATAGATGAAAGCTGGTTGTGGCACAAGAGACTATATCATGAGGACTTTGACAATGTTGTTGCTATAGGTTCTACACTTACTATTAGAGATTTTCCTAAAATAAGGAAGCCTGCTGATGGTTTTTGCAAGGATTTCCAATTGGGTAAGAAAAAAAATACTCCCTTTCACTCTAGGAAGGAAAGCTCAAAATATTTTCTTGATTTTATTCTTACAAATTTGTGTGGACCTACCAAGATTAAAAGCTTACAAGGAGATACACATTTTATGTTATAATAGATGCTTATTCGAAGATAGTATGGGTGATCTTTAAAGATGGTATGGGTGATCTTTTTAAAGGAGAAATCAAAAGACCTTGAGAGATTCAAGGCTCTCAAGTTAATGTTGGAAAATGAGAGATCAGACATAGATGGAGAGGTTACATCCAATAAGTTTAATTCTCTGTATGAGATGCATGGAATTGACAGACAGTTGCTTGCTTTCATGACTCCACAATTGAATGGTGTAGCAGAGAAGAAGAAAAGATCAATCTTGGAGATTTCTAGGACCATGATGGATGAGAGGAATGTTCCATGGATATTTTGGAGAGAAGTATTAAGCATTACAACTTACACTCTTAGTCGTGTGCAGATCATGGATGGAACTGGTAAGACACCTTATGAAATTTGGTATGGTCATGTACCCACTATTAAGTAATATATAATCTTTGGTAGTAAATGTTACATAAGGAGAGATGAAGATATAAGAAAATTTGATGCAAGAAGTGATGAAGTTATTTTCCTTATGTACTCTATCAATAGCGGAAGATATAGGTTCTATAAGTAAAGACTGGAGAATTTAATAGAAAGCACAAATGTTAGGGTGGAAGAGAATCTTGAGAACTTGACCAAATTCAATAAGTATAATGAAGAAAGGAAAACTAAAAATGATAATCAGAGAAAAGGCAAACTGGTCCAAGCCTAGGTTTCAAATGTTGAAGATATTGAAGAAAAGCCAAGGCATGTGCTAGAAAAAATGATACCAAGGTGTATAAGGTTACATCACAGAAATGATCATATTAATGATGACAAAAATAAAGGAGCTCAAACAAGAAAAGTGGCTATGAAGAATCAGATATGCTTAATGGCATATACAAAGCCTGATAATATGGTAGAATCTTGTCAAGATGACAAATGGGTTGAAGCAATGGAAGAAGAGATATCAAAGATTGATAAAAATGACACATGGTTTCTTGTTCCAAGACCTAAGGAAATAAATGTCAATGACACCAAATGGGTATTCAAAAATAAGTCAAATAGAGAAGGAGAAGATGTGACAAACAAGGCAGGGTTAGTATGCAACACACAGATAAAAGGGATTGACTCTGATGAAATAGTTACACCAGCAACAAGAATGGAGGCAATTAGACTATTCCTTGCATACACAACTCACAAGAAATCCAAATTTTATCAAATGAATGATGAATCAACATTCCTAAATTGTAAATCAGATGAAGATAGGAACATAGAGAAACCCGATGGTTTCATCCTAAGCAAAAAGGGAGATGTGACATGTTCATTGGAAAATGAATTGTATGGATTAAAGCAAATTCCTAAAGCATAGTTTTCCAAATTGGACAAATATCTACTCAAATTTGGATTCAAAAAAGGTACTGTAGATTGCAATTTGTACCTTAAGTTGGATAATGAAAATATTCTTATGGTAGAGGTATTTGTTGAAAATGTTATTTTGGAGGAGATGATAGGTTGAGTAAAGAATTTGCATCACAAATGCAAAAGGAATTCAAAATGCTCATGATAGAAGAAATGAAGTACTTTCTAGGTTTACAAGTCACTCAATCTAATAAAGAAATTTTTATGAGTCAAGCCAAGCATGTGAGCAGATTACTAAAGAAATTTGGATTGGATGATTTTAAACTAGTAGGAACACCTATACCAACAGGATGAAAACTATCAAGAAATGATGAGTCTCCCAAGGTAAACAAGTCAAGATATAGATTAATGGTTGAAGGATTACTGTATCTAACTCATATAAGACCTGATATCACAAACACAACATGTATTGTTGCAAAATTTTAAGATGATCCAAGACATAACCATGACGTGGAAGTAAAAAGAATATTTAGATATTTGAAAGGGATAATAGACTTTGGCTTGTGGTATCCCAAGGATGGTAGTTTTAACTTACATGCATTCATATATGTTGATTGGGCAAGTGATGTTAATGACAAAAAAAACACAAATGGTGGTGCATTCTTCTGGGTAACAGATTGATCTCATGGATGAAAAAAGAAGCAAAATGAAATTTATTTGTCTAATGTAGAAGAAAAATACATTGTTGATGCAGGAAATTGCACTCAACTCATGGAGATAAGACATATATTACTTGATATTGGAATTGTCTTTGATGAACCTATCACCATCTATTGTGACAATACAAGTGTAATCAACATCTCCAAGAATACAGTACATCATAGTAAGACAAAGCACATATCAATTAGGTACCATTTTATGAGAGAGAAAGTGAATGAGAAAATGGTAAGATTAGAGTATGTGCCCACAAAGGAACAAGTAGCAGACATACTAAAAAATCCACTACCTAAAGAGACATTTAAATATCTCAGAGGAAAGTTAGGGGTCATTACTCCTCCCAAACAAAATTAAGATGTAAAAGGGTTGCATCAGTCCAGAAAGAGCCTCGTGAAGATATCATTAAAGACAGATTGATGTATGGAGCCTACTACTTAGAGGGAGTAGTAAGCATGGTAAGAAAAAATTATCTAATCTGAAGTTGAGTATTTGCAGGGAGCTACAAGGAAGTACAAGAATCAGTAAGTTAAGTGTTTGATTAGTTTATAGATGTCTCATAGGTATGTATGTGAAAGAAAAGAAGGATGAGTTGTTAATGCTTGAACAACAGTTGAATGTGTTTAGTGGATCTGAGATGTGTGTGCAAGAAAGAAAGATGAGGTTTTTGAGATAGTTAAAGCATAAAAGGAAAAGGAAGGATGCATTGGCATGACAAAGAAGTTGTTAAAAGAACAAATGGTACACCTTTTTCATTGATGTCAAAGGGGGAGAGAAGCAGATGTGAAAGACAAAAAAGTATCAGAAGCTAAAGATAAGAGGATAAGATCAAGAAGGAAGCTGATCATATTAAGAGATGCAATTTTATGTATACTTGCACAAAGGAAAGAAGTCAGCTAAGATATATGGTGTGTATCCAAGGGGGAGAAGTTGATAGAGAGAAGAGTATGTAATCTGATTGGAGCCAAGATGAGTGTGTTCCTAGGGGGAGAATAATCAAAGAGGAGAAGTGATATTAGAGAGAATCTAAAACATAATGTTGGATATTGCTGGCAGTACTATTGATTATCTTTCTAGGAGTGAGACTGTTGGTTTCTAATTTTATTACTTTTCACATCACATTTTTCCATCAATGCCAAAGGGGCAAATTGTTGGAATATTGGAAAAATAGGAAGATGGTTGTGTTAGCATTGATGTCAAAATAGTTGAAGGGGAGATCAGAGAAAGAAATCAGAAGAGTTATTTTTTTATGCTAACTTAACTATTGCCAGTGAAGCAAAATGGGAAAAGTATGATGAGAAGCAGTTATTGTAGAGATAAGGTCGCACAAATAGAGGAAGCACGGTGAATGTGTTTACTCAGTTCATCCAAAGTAACAGAAGGTTTCACGATGAATTGGATAGGTAACCGGTTACAAAAGGTGGCTAGAAGACATGATGACAGGTTGTATTAACAGGAAGACAAAAAGAGGTTCGTTGTGCTCAACAAAGTTTGAATTTCATGGAGCCAACCTAGGAGTGTGTTGGAGACATATTCAGGTGTCTTTAACTCAGAGGGGTTATACTTTAGAAGTCTGCAAGGCATAAATTATTGTCTTAGTGACTTGCTGATAATGTTCTTCAAGTTTGGTGGTAAAGGGATGGAAAATCCAATGACTATGACAGATTTGAATGTTTGAGTGTTCCTAATGATGCTATAGGATGTTCTCTAAGTATGTGCTTGATGATTTGGCGATAAACATGGATAAGAAGGATTCAATTGGTGGAGCTTTTGGTCAATAATATTATTTTTATTATTATTCGTGTTATTAGCTTATTTAGTTGGTAAATCATGTTTCCCAAGGCTAAATCGTGAAATCTGGAAGGCTTATGATCTTGAGGTGGTGGTTATAGGTTGTGGCTATAATTTAGTGGCCCGAGATTGTTTGAATGAAGTGATTTGGCACGTTGATTGAAAGAGATGATGAATTAGGGTTGATGACCTAGTTCTTGGTATAAAATGATGAATTAGGGAAAATTCAAGGTGCAGATTATGGATACATATGCAAGAGGCGACTAGAAAAGGGAGAGCTAGATTTAGTGGTAATCATAAGTGTTTCAACAAGGGGTTGAACAGAGATCTACATTGTGTTACACTGGAGGTGTATCAGACATAAGGTAGATTTCACTTTAACAGTTCACAAAAAGTGTTTAGATCATTGTAGTGATCAGATTGTAGGACAATGAGCCTTCCTCAAGGTTGTAGCCCGAGGATTTTTATTTGAGCAGCGAGCTCTAGAAAGTGAGCCTGAATGCATGTGCATTCCCCATACATTGTAATAAGGTTATACATCTAATAAGGTATTCTCTTATTGTGGGTAATCAACCCCACTATGGTTTTTCCCCTAACAGGGTTTCCACAATAAAAATATTGTGTCAACTTGTGTGGATGTATTTATGACTTGTATATGCATGCATGTTTTGTACTTTTTATTTAAGCAGCGAGCTCTAGAAAGTGAGCCTGAATGCATGTGCATTCCCCATACATTGTAATAAGGTTATACTTATAATAAGGTATTCTCTTATTGTGGGTAATCAACCCCACTATGGTGATAAAAATATTGTGTCAACTTGTGTGGATGTATTTCTGACTTGTATATGCATGCATGTTTTGTACTTTTTATTTGAGCAGCGAGCTCTAGAAAGTGAGCCTGAATGCATGTGCATTCCCCATACATTGTAATAAGGTTATGCTTCTAATAAGGTATTCTCTTAGTGTGGATGTATTTCTGACTTGTATATGCATGCATGTTTTGTAATTTTTATTTGAGCATCGAGCTCTAGAAAGTGAGCTTGAGTGCATGTGCATTCCCCATACATTGTAATAAGGTTATACTTCTAATAAGGTATTCTCTTATTGTGGGTAATCAACCCCACAATGATTTTTCCCCTAACAGGGTTTCCGAGATAAAAATATTGTGTCAATTTGTGTGGATTTATTTCTGACTTGTATATGCATGCATATTTTGTACTTTATTTATTAAGATAAGATTTAAGGGTACACAAGTTTGAGGGTTTTGAGATTTAAGGGTTTGAGTTCTAAGGTTTTGGTAACAACTAATTCCCCCCCCCCCCCTCTTAGTTGTTAACTACCATATTATTATCAACATAGAGGCAGGGGAGAGTTTGGAGGTATGATGATTATTTTTTTGCCTTCGTTTCTTGGACTATTTGTAGCATAGATTGGTGTTCAAAGTGTTTATTGGCATTGCCTGAGCTGAGTATGTTTAGGCAGTTATAAAAATAGTTTGTGTCTTTTACAAGGTTTTATTTTTTTTTTATCAGTAAAAGGTCGTAGCCAAAGTTTTATTAATATAAATTATAATTTATAGAATCTCCATTCACTGTGGGCACTAGTAGGAAAGAATGGAGAAGAAAACCTCCAGTCTATCCCGGGACCGAGGTCCAAATCATTATATTACATATACTTATGAGGGCATTCCCTCATTTTCAAGAAAATGGAAATGCGCCATTTTTAACACTGAGACCATATCTAAGAGCACTACATCACATGTTTTAGTCTTTGGCCTTACAATTTCCCTATTAATACCTTTGCCTTGACCTAATTTTTAAAAAATGGGAACTATGTACATTCTGAACGAAACCATGATCTAGGCCTCTAATCCCTATCATGACCCATCTAAGTTTAAGTTGTCCCTGTAGACAAATACAACTACAGAATAAATACTTAACAAATCAAATTTTGTTAGTCCTTATGATAAATAACTCTGTAAAGGTCAAAATAAAATACCTTATCAAGGAGTTGTTGATTACTTCTAAGTAACATCTTTAGAGTAGATTTAATATACATACGTTGATCCATTTCTAAATAACATAGCAGCTGACAAATGGTCCCCATATTTTAATGACTAAATGCACATCCCCATTCTTAGATGCAGATATCTCTTTTGAATTTTATATAGACCTACACAACTATATATATATATATATATATATATATATATATATATATATATATAT
>MU225653.1:2672769-2683187 GCA_018584345.1 Thuja plicata | reverse complement strand
GGCTCTCAGAACATTTGTATCACCTCCATGTACAAGCTTCAGTTTGTCCCACATCTTCTTTGCAGTTTTGCAATCCTTGACATCTTCAAATTCAACATCAGAGAGTGAGGAAGAAAGCTCTATGACCGTGCAGTTGTGTTCATGCTTCTCTCTCAATTGATTTTTTGTTAATGATCTTATGGGAAACACATATTCAGTATCTAGGAAATGAGTAACACATTACCAATACCTGATATGTGGAGTCTTATTCTGCTTTGCCATGAAGCAAAGTTGTCTTTGTTCAACTTGGGCACATCTCGTCTATTCATCTTTTGATCTTGACTTAGGTCTTGAAACCTTCCTTTCTAAGCACACAAGCTCTGATACTAATTGTTAGCAATAACTAAGAGGGGGGGGGGGGGGGTGAATCAGTGGCCTCAAAAAATTATCCTTCAAACTTAACCACCAATCAATAAACCTCAGATTATTATCTCCCTACAAGATGCATGCCATGAAATACTGCTAATGATTAACTGTCTGTCAGTTTTCTCTATCAATCCTTATTCTTTCTTGATTACCGATAAGTAGTATAACTATTTACCGAAACTCAGTAAATAAGCAGAGTATACCAATCAATCCAGAGTTAGCTATGTATGATACAAAACAATAAAGAAATGAATCATACACACATAACACATGAATTTTTAACGTAGAAACCCTGTTAAGGGAAAAACCACTGGGACCGGTACCCCAAATTTTCACTCTTCTTAAGTGAGCCCTGTTAGGAGCCAACCTTGTTAAAGGTTACAAACACACTGTCAAGTGTGACCTTGTTAGAGGATTTTAAACATAGAGGTTGTCACTTAGTATCGGGCATCTATTGCTACCATCCTTGAATCAACCTCCTTCTTAGATTGTCAATAGGTATCGGGAAAATCCAATGCTAGTTTCATGAATCAACCTTTTTGGCACTCCTTGGGATGTACCTCAATATATAGAAGATTGTTAAGTCCTACTCGGTTAAGAGACTTGATGCTTCAATGGTTAAAATGAAACACTATGACCTGTTCATATTGCAACTTTGAATTGCATATTTTCAGATCTATTTAAGTACATTACCTCTTTGATCAATGTATGAATTCAATCCTTTGTGCTCCATACTTTCTGCTCTGTGATGTTGTGCTTCACTGTTCGTCAGTGTCTGCAGAATTCCTTAGCTCTTCCTTCATCTTGTTTGATCAGGACTACATGAAGTTGTTCTTCATCAGTTTCTCTTCAGCATCATCTTTCTATTTACTCCCCTTAATCCCCTTCGTAAATTAATTAAGCTTGTCTCTTATATAGACATGATATTCACTGTTTCTTGATTCTTGATTCTTGATTCTTGGCATGAAAAACAATCCAGCCAATTAGATTTAAAGCATAACTCCTGATTTATCTCATAGATATCTTCTTGCCAACTGTACAAATCAGCTTTAAATCAATCACTTATCTATGGTCGAATAAAACAAAGTAAACAACCAGTTAATTCTATTTTTAGCTCTACCAGCTAGATATTTTGTCATTTTCTGAACTTTCTATTCCGTCGGTCACCACTACAATTAGTTGTCGGTGACAACTGACAATTATGTCGGTGAGACTCCAGTTAGCTTTGTGGTTTTCATCTGTCGGGCATCATTGGGATTTTACTCATCAGGCAACCTTCTGACTTTGCTCGTCGGGCATCACTGTGGCTTTGCTTCATCGGGCAACACTATGCTTCTGATCGTCAGGTATCACTGTGACTATTCTTCTTTGCTCTAACCGTTGGTGTGCACTCCGTCGATGTTGTTTGTCACTAAGTGAATACTTGACTTTTATGCATTGTTGAAAGCATAACCTTTGTTCCATTGATTCTCTAAGTTCTTTGGAATTATGTACATGACCGTACAGATGATATCAAGTTGACATCATTGACAATACAATACATTAACTAATTTAATGCCTTGCATTATCTTCAACTTAACATTGTCAAACATTCAATTAGTTACATGTCATCAGTATGCAATCAATGCATAAAATGAAATGAGAGAGAGGTCTCTTGTACACACTATTCCAGACCTTGCACCATTTGAAATTCATGAACCATTAAAGAAGCATTCAAATAAATTTCTAGTCAAGGGAAGAGCCCTATGAATAATGAATGGAGACATACAATCTGTGGAGGAGAAAATAACTGCAAAATGGAAAGACATATTTCACATAGATGATATCGATTATCATGAAGCATAAAAGGAACAAGATGCAACCATGGCTTATAAGATAAAGAAAAGCACAAAGCACATAGATCCTATTGATCTAACTACTGATAATGCAAAAATTATTATTGAAGATATACTTGAGGAAGAAGATCCTACAATAGAGTTGTCAAAAGATGAAGATGTAATGGATACACAAGTGAATGATACCTACTGTATGAAATTTGATAATGCACCTTTGCTAAGCAAAGATCCAATCATGACACAAGTACAAAGATATACTATTGGTGACACTATTAATATTGAGTTTGTACAAGACACACTTGATATGGAAACCGAGACACATGTTGATATAGATAAGGATAAGGATGAAGAACCTAAGGCCACTGAGATAGGACAAGGAAACAACATTGAGTTGGAACCCCTAACCGACACCGATGCTCAGAAGCAAGATATTCCACCTACCAATACAATAATGGATCAGAACGTACAGAAGACAACTGACACTAAAAGTGAAATGCAACAGGAATCAAATCTTAAGGAGAAGCATATAGAGAAATAAAATAATGAAGAGAAAGAAGAAGTGAAATCAGAAGAAAGCATAGTCAAAACCCATACCGAGTCACCCGATGCAATTAAGGCATCATGTTCCAAATGCTCTACTGGAAAGAGCAGATTGATTGAGAAAAAGAAGAACAAAAAGAGGAAGAAAATCATTGATTTGAGCAAGCCGATCATCATATTGAAGGGAGAACCTAATGTGATGAAGCCTAAAGAATTGACTATATATGCTAAGATAGTAGCTCAAAAGGCTGAACATGAGAAGTTAATTGCAAAGAAGAAGAGGGTAAACATATTAGAGCATGTGAAGGATATTTTCCAGGACATTGTTCCTGAGGCAACATTTGATGAATTTGAACCCTTACTAGACCAAGTTGGTGATTTATCCCAACATAGCAAAGGACCAAACAAGGATATGACTGAATATATGCTGAAGATTCACAAGGAGAGAATGGAGAAGAAATTGATGGAAGATTTCCTAAAAGATATTGACATAGAGAAGGTAACTCTTTCCGAGTTATGTTCTGAAGTTGAAACTTAATTGAAATCCATTCTTTCATTATTTCAAAAGTTATCTATTCTTTCAAACTTTACTGTTAAAATCAAGAAGAAGGAAGCAAACATTGAAAAAGAGTTGAATGAGCAGCTCAAGGAACTAACTACCGAGCCTGGAGCATTCTAGACTTACTACTAAAAAATTAAAGAACTCATGGGAGTTCAAATTTCATTGAGATAGGAGGAGGATAAGCTCATATTGGAATTACTTGAACTGAAAGCATTGTTAATTCCCCATATCCAATTGATGCAGATACACTTGAAGAAATCCAAAGAGCTAGCAAGTTTTCCAGATGTCAGCACATTGGACACTATAGTTGGCTTATCTGCAGATATCACCGAGTACATTGTTATACTTCATAATCTTTGAGATACATGGGAGACTGTACTTTCAAGAGTACAATAGAGGCATAAACATCTTTTTGATTGATATCAGTAAATTTTGGCACTTTTTGTCAAAAAAGGGGGATAGATATCTTATTCAGAAAACACAAAAAAGGGAGATAGATATACATGAAAAAAAAAAGTATATATGTGAAAAATGAAAAATAGATATGTATAGGGAGTAACATCCGAGGGGGAGTTACAAATTTTGATGACTTTGGAGTTTTTGTCAAAATGCCCAACTAAATCCAAAGGGGGAGATTGTTATCTCTACAAGATATTTTTTTGTCATTAGTTTAGTCAAATTCATGGAGTCAAGAAGAATCAATCAGTAAAAGGAGATAGTCAATGTAACATATGAAATAGAATGTTGTTACTAAAATGTAATAGATAAAGTATAGAAATGATTGATTTGATTTATAGATTGTTTGTGAATTGATTATCTTGAAATATAAGGTGTTAATGTGTAGATTGTTCTTTGAATTACCTAAATTCAATTGAATTGATTATGTATTGCAATTGTGATTAAGGAGAAGATAAGATGTTCCTTTTCTATTCCCAAATGCACAAATGGGAGATCCAAGTTGATCAACCCAAGAGAAGGGTTAATGCATAAATGAATCAACTATTTGGAAAGGAAAATAACAAAAGAGATACCTTAAATTCTGTAATTTATATATATAGAAATGATATATGAATGTAATTGAAAAGATCTGAGAAATGCACTAACCTTGAAATCTTGCAGATCAAAGAATGTTGTTTTCTGAGGTCTGTAAACTGTTTCTGGAAAAACTGACAGTTGATACCGAACCAAAACGCAGAGACAAACTAAACCCAAAAATCATTTTTTGTTCCGATGTCGTCTTATGAAAACGGTCGACCTTGACCCACAAATATCAACCCTAACCCAATAATGTCGACCCTAACCTGCACAGATCTGAAAGTGACTTTGTTCGCGGATCCCGAAAGTTTGCCGAAAAGGGTATCCAGATTTGGGGTCAAATCCACTGTTTTGTACCTGTACCTACAAGAAAAAAGAGATTGTTTTATTGTGGGGGAGGGGTTTGCCTTGGTCAAACCCCGGTTTTGGAATTAACCTCAAATATATGTAATTGAAATTGCAGAAATGGACAAAGTAAATGCATAAATTCACCTTGCTTGAAAGAGTCCTTGTGGCGGATTTGAATCCTTAAATCCACAAGTATGCTTCAAATGTAGAATGTAGAAAGGTAGGTTGTCTTCAATCTCTTTCTTGTAGATCTCCAACACCAAGTCTTGAATGGGTTCTTGAATTGGGAATAGTCTTGGAAGAAGGTGGATGAAGAGATCACCAAAAGGGCACCTTGTAGCTTCAATCCTTCAATGGCCTCCAATGGATCTCCTTCATGGAAATGGATACTTGAAATGGATGAATGCTTGCTTGAAATCTTGCTTGATTTCTTGCTTTAACTTCACTTGATAATGCTTTATCTCAATTAGGAATCCTTGATTCTTGATTAGAAGACTTAGCTCACTTGATCATTAGAAGACTTAGAGAAAATGAGAGAGAAAGCTTCCCTTTTATATGAAATTAGGGCACAATCTTCCAAGGAGGCCTACATAGGAGAATTAAATCCCATTAAATCCTTTACCCCTAGGCGAGGACCTATATTAAATATAATTTCAGAATCAATGCTTCGGAACCTGAAACAGCCGACCCGGAAGCAGGAAATACTTTTTGCAAAGGCTGACCTCCTGAAACTGCAAGACCCCGGGATCTGAACCCTGGGTCAAGGTTGAGGTCGACCCTGACCTAGGTCAGGGTCATGGTCAACATAGACCTAAAATGTCGACCTTGACCCTGAAGCCCATAATCACTAGTCTTCCATCCAGAATGCAGAAATTAGGCCAAATAGGAGTGGAAAGAGGAACAGAACAGGGAGGAAGCCATGTCAAAGTCAGGAACCCATTCAAGGCGCTTGTCATGACCCCAAACCACTTACTCAGAAGGCTAAACATGTCTACAATGGAAGTGTTTCCATTTTCTGACTATACAGTCAAGTATAAGACAAGTCGGTAATGCACACTGAGCCATTCGATAAAGTAACAGAGTACCGAACACCTATAGTTATCAAGCGACACACTACACCGAGTGCATGTAGTACACCGATTTGATAGTACCCTGAGTGATGAAGATCATTTAACCAAGTATTGTAGAGTTACTCAACCGAGTTATATAGTTAATTCAAAATGCGATCTGATCACATTTAATGATTTCCAGAGCATTAATTATGAGTATAAAAGTATTTATAATAGTTTTTTACATGATCAACGACTTAAATAAATTAGAGTGAAGATCTAAGGTAGAGATCAAACGACAAAAAGAAAGTTTTTCATTTTCAAGAAAAATAACAAGTACCGAGGTAAAAGTGACATGGTCACCGAGATGGAAAGAAGATCTAATGGTCAAAAGAAATTTATAGCATACCTAATGCATAATATTAAGAGCCAAAAATCATTTATATATTTGATGAATTTGTAAGAGAGAGATATACAAAAGAAGGAGAAAATGACAAACAATTGTTAATTGTTTTTGTTGAGAAAGTTAAAGGAGTTATTGAAGAACAAGAACAAAGAAGAGAGCACCGAGAAAAAATTCAGTTACAACAGAGAAGAAGAGAACAATGTTACAGTTTGAGATTGAGGTAACACACATCAGAGCACATAGAGTCTGATCAACATTTACATTAGATGCATTTTTATAAACATTGTTAAGTTATTTGATACTATTGTATTGAGAGCTTTAAATCCCAATATTAGGTAGATCTTAACTGATCTTATATTTGTAAATCCTTTAACAAGGTACATATCTAAGTGTAGAGTTTGTAAAAATCCTTTAACCAGGTAGACCTAAAAAATCTTATATATACTCTTAATCGGGTAAGCTATCAAAAATAGCTAAACTTTGTAGCTCTAACCGAGCACCCTTTATACTGCAATTAGTGAAGGTTGTGGGTGTCATGCCCACCGTAGTTTTATCCTGTAGCCAAGGATTTTTGCGTTACCAAAATTATGGTGTTATGAGTTCTAATTGTTTAATGTTTTGATGTTATGGTTTTATAGGCATTATATTACTTTCATTTCAAAGCTATGAACTCGGTAAATAGTAAGCAGCAGTATACGGTTTAATCAGTGAACACTCCCCTTTGAGTCCCAACTTTCCATAGTTATTCCAACAATGCATAGGTCAATAAAAAAGAAGGCATAAATTGTTTTAGTGGTCGAGGAATAAAATTGAGCATACTAATGACATAGTTATGACACAAATAAACCAAGCAACAAAATAAAAAAAACTCTTCATCACAGTTGAAAACCCTCATTTGCCTCTTTCTTTGTCCTTGTAGAAAAAAATAAAGCAAGATGAAAAAATAGATTGCATTTACCTCTATAACAGATATTCACTCCCGTGCCCACTAAACCTACTACACTACCAGTACATGTGGGCTCCCCTTTTTTTCTTGCCAATCAACTAATTTTAGACAATTGCAAGAAAAAGTATTGTTGAGATTTACGTGTCTCATACTATTTAAAAACTATACCCTTTGACTAAATTTTTTTCTTTACCTTTGAAAATTTAGTAGACCATTGTTTTACCGAAAATGTTGCTTTGTTGTTCTTGCTTTGAAATTATAACTGACCCGATAAGCATATATTATGATACAAGCCCACGTAAAAGTAATAAATCTTTTGAAATCCTAGTAGGGTTTTCAAAAACTTCTCGTCTTCGATAGGTAAGTAATGAACTGAAAATCTATTCTTTTTGTGTAAAAAATGTCATGCTTGATAAAAAAAAATTTAATATTTACTTATTTTAAGCATTTTTATTTATATGATAAATTGATAGAGACTACTTCTATAATAAGCAAGTGTCATGTATGCTTAATTTATATCATAAATTGATATAGGCTAGTTCATTTCTCATTTGGTTGCTACAAGGTTGTTTTATAACAAGTCATAAAATTGGGTTTTCATATGTATTTAGAATTTTTTCTATTTTGATTGTTCATTCTCATTGTCATATTGTTTAAATGGTTTATGCAACAAGGCTTAGCAAAAGGCAACAAACGATAATGAGGCCTTATAGAGATCATGTCTTGAAAATCATATGTTTTTCATATTCATCTGTATCTTGGAGCTTGATGCAAATTTTAATTTTTATAGCATACATATTATTTTAGATGTGGCATATAATGGTTCCCAAGATATGCTTTTTTTCATAGGCCTATGCATACCTTGATATGTTTTGCTAGTTTTTTATTTCTTTTTCTTGTTCCAGGAAATATATGCTCCTACTTCTGAGAAATTTCACTACAAACTTGCAACTTTTATGATACCACTATAAAGTATCAACTAGAGAAATAATTCCAATATACAATGGCTAAACAAAAGAAAAAAAAACAAGTGTATACCAATAATGATTAACTAAGAAGTTCACACACAAGATCAAAGACTTTGGTGACTTCTCACAATGAACAAGTAACTAGGATATAATATAATATACTGTAGCTCAAAGACTTAAAGATTTATTGCAGTCTAAAACACAAACTTAGAAAAAGAAAAAAAAAAAGTAGCAGCTCAAAGAATTCATGCATTTCCTAGTTTAAACACTAACACAACCTTTCAAATCAAATATTGTAGCTCAAAGCCTACAAAAGTCAGATAAAAAACTTCTTTGAAATGAAATAAAAATAGTCAAGTACTTAAAATTAGCTTAAGGTTATATAATCACAATGATATAAGAACGCTATAATCATATAAAGATTTGTCTCAACACAAATATTGAAGGCAATATTATCTCTTTTTATTGACTTGAATTGAGTTTTCCCAATAAAAACAAAGTTTCACAATGCTCACCAATTTGACAGAGTTTTCTTGCTATGCATAAAGATAATTATTTACAATGAGCACTTTCCTATATATAGTGGAAGGGCTATGAGTAAAAAGTGAAGAAGAAACAACTAACTATGACTTATTCAATAGTACAGTCCTACTTGACTATGATTTGTATTGTTGTCACATATAATTATATTTTCTCAATTTAAATGTGCCATGTCAAAACAAAAATATAAAATAAAAATCCTAAAAAGTATAGAAAATATGCCAAGTATCGAGGGATACTTCTTTATTTCTAGTTTTAGCCATGGGGTATGTGCACCAAGATGGGGGACCAAAAAGGTGCCAAATACCTTTTTGGCCCCCATCCGCGCATAGGGCGCATGCCCTATGGTTTGGGCAATTCAAACCATAGGGCGCGCGCCCTATAGGGTGTGTGCCCTAATTTATTTTATAAAGTGTTTGGGCAGCCACTTTGTGGCTTATTTTTCTTCTCCAAAGTCACGTGCCCTAATTTCTTTTATAAAGTGTTTGGGCAGCCACTTTGTGGCTTATTTTTCCTCTCCAAAGTCGCGACTTGTTGTTTTCCTCTTCATAACAGTGCGTACGTGATTCATTGTGAGGTTTGCTCCATCAAAGTGAAGCAAAAAATGGCTCCATGACATCAACAAGGTCAAACTGGAAGAAGAGGTAAGTGATTCTACAACCATGAATGCTATTTGTTTTGAAATTTCAGTTTAATGTTTAGTTTTTCTTCAAATTTGATTGTGAAAGTCTCTTGTCTTAAATTTTATGTTTAATTAGAGTTTTAAAATAGATTTCCTTTTAATTGTCAGGAAGGAATGATATCCCCACCGAAAATCCTCAACCAAACCCTCCATCTTCTCCTCATGAACAAATAGATGCTAAAAATAACCAAGAAAATGAACCCCAACTGCCCTCACCAATTGAGAAACCTCCTCTTGGAACACATGAAAACTTGATAAACTAAATAGAAAATGGGAAAACAGAAATAGAATCTTTAATTAGGATGTTAAAAGATTCTATTGGTACAAATCATAGAAGGGCAACACTTTCAAAATCATTAGAATTGATCTTGACCCACGTAGGTTCAGTTAGTGGGCAACTAAATTTATGGCACAACAAAAGAGAAGAACAAAAACAATATTATGCAAATAAATTATCATATGAGAACATAAAAAAAAAATCACAAAAGCTAACATTTGCAAACTTTTTAAAAAGCCAGGGGAAATTGAAACTCGTAAACCCACAACAAGGAGGATCCCAATTCATTGGTGCTTGAATGAAGATATAAAAACAAATTTTTGGGACAGATGGTGGATGGTCTTTGATTCCCCTCCCTATAACAATCATGAGGTTCCTATTTATTTTCTGAGGAAACTCTATTGTGAGTTTGTCCTGAAGGAAGTGCCAAATTATTTTGACTTTCTAGAGTCTCAGAGTAGAGGTGGGGGATCATCATTTGATAGACCTATGGCACATCGTGACCCTAATACACCTAGGTTACCCAGTGGCAAGCCACAGGTGGATAATGTTAGTATTCCTTCCAATGTGAAGGAACACGTGGAGGTGGACACACTAGGCACGATTAGTGCTCTGACACAGACTCTCATTCAGCGTGCCACTCCTCTAGTCGAGGATGACCATGGTCAGTCTGCGAGGGGTCATTTTTGTCGTTCTTGTGGATCCCTATGCACATTTGGTACTATTGAGAGAGAGGAAGAGGATGATGGACTGATGCCTGATGATTTTCTCAATACAACATTTGGCATTGATACACAGGTAAATATTTGCAAGTTCATTAAATTT
>MU225653.1:2659961-2670465 GCA_018584345.1 Thuja plicata | reverse complement strand
ACGGACTACTGAATATCAGAAATTATGTTGCCTGGTGCACCTTGAGGGACACTTGGCTCCATAGCAGTCGGCAACGTTCGAGCCTCTTTGCCTCCATGACAGGGTCATTCCTAGCATTCACCTGGCATTTTGGAGCTGTTGGCAAAGACGGTTCAATGCCACAATGAGTGGTTTTCAAGATATGCAATGTGTCAGCATTCAACTGCGCAACATTGCACATTTTTGCATCAACTGAGATTGGGTGGGAAAATGAAAACGGAAGTGAATCTCCAAAATTTGAGATAGTTTATTGTAGGCCTCCATGACACGGTCCTATAGCACTTGATGGCTTGTTGATATCTCTCGGGAGCTCCGAGAAATGGACTAATGAATATCAGTAATTTTGTTTGCCTGGTGCACCTTGAGGGACACTTGGCTCCATAGCAGTCGGCAACGTTCGAGCCTCTTGGCCTCTGTGACAGGGTCATTCCTAGCATTCACCCAGCATTTTGAAGCTGTTGGTGGAGACATTTTGAAGCCACGATGAGTGGTTTTAAGATATGCAATGTGTCAGCATTCAACTGCGCAACATTACAAGTTTTGGCATCAACCGAGATTGGGTGGGAAAATGAAAACGGAAGCGAATCTCCAAAATATAAGATAGGTTATTGTAGGCCTCCATGACACGGTCCTGTAGCACTTGACATCTTGTCGATAGCTCTCAGGAGCTCTGAGAAACAAACTACTAAATATCGGTAATTTTGTTTGCCTGGTGCACCTTGAGGGACATTTGGCTCCATAGCAATCGATAACGTTCGAGCCTCTTCGCCTTTGTGGTAGAGTCATTCCTAGCATTCACCCGACATTCCAAAGCTTTTGGCGGAGACAGTTTGAAGCCACGACGAGCGGTTTTCAAGATATGCAATGTGCCAGCATTCAACTGCGCAACATTGCAAGTTTTGGCATCTACCGCGATTGGGTGGGAAAATAAAAATGGAAGCAAATCTCCAAAATATAAGATAGGTTATTGTAGACCTCTGTGACACGATCTTGTAGCACTTGACATCTCATTGATAGCCCTTGGGAGCTCTGAGAAACGGACTACTGAATATCGACAATTTTGTTGCCTGGTGCACCTTGAGGGACACTTGGATCCATAGAAGTCGGCAACATTTGAGCCTCTTCGCCTCTGTGGAAGGGTCATTCCTAGCATTCACTCGGCATTCCAGAGCTTTTGGCAGAGACGGTTCGAAGCCATGACGAGTGGTTTTCAAGATATGCAATGTGTCAGCATTCAACTACGCAACATTGCAAGTTTTGGCATCAACCGAGATAGGGTGGGAAATTGAAAACCGAAGTGAATCTCCTAAATCCAAGATAGGTTATTGTAGGCCTCCATGACACAGTCTTGTATCACTTGACAGATAGTCAATACACCTCAGGAGATATGAGAAATAGACTACTGAATATCGACATTTTTGTTGCCTGGTGCACCTTGAGGGACACTTGGCTCCATAGCGGTCGGCAATGTTCGAGCCTCTTTGCCTCCATGGCATGGTCATTCCTAACATTCAACCGACATTCCAGATCTGTTGGCGGAGACAGTTCGAAGCCACAACAAGCGATTTTCAAGATATGCAATGTGCCAACATTCAATTGCACAACATTGCAAGTTTTGGCATCAACCGAGATTGGCCGGGAAAATGAAAATGGAAGCAAATATCCTAAATTAGAGATAGGTTATTGTAGGCCTCCATGACACGGTCTTGTAGCACCTGACGGCTTGTTGATACCCCTCGGGAGCTCTGAGAAATGGACTACTAAATATCGGTAATTTTGTTGTCTGGTGCACCTTGAGGGACACTTGGCTCCATAGCCATCGGCAACGTTCAAGCCTCTTTGCCTCCGTGGTAGGGTCATTCCTAGCATTCGCCCGACATTCTAAAACTATTGGCAAAGACGGTTTGAAGCCACGATGAGCGGTTTTCAAGATATGTAATGTGTCAACATTCAACTGCGCAACATTGCAAGTTTTGGCATCAACCGAGATTGGGTGGGCAAATGAAAACGGAAGCAAATATCCAAAATCTGAGATACGTTATTGTAGGCCTCCATAACACGGTCCTGTAGCACTTGATGGATTATCGATACCCCTCGGGAGATACGACAAATGGACTACTAAATATCGGTAATTTTGTTGCCTAGTGCACCTTGAGGGACACTTGGCTCCATAGCGGTCGGCACCGTTTGAGCTTCTTCGCCTTTGTGACAGGGTCATTCCTAGCATTCAACTGGCATTCCAGAGTTGTTGGCAGAGATGGTTCGATGCCACGATGAGTGGTTTTCAAGATATGCAATGTGTCAGTAATCAACTGCGCAACATTGCAAGTTTTGGCATCAACTGAGATTGGGTGGGCAAATGAAAACGGAAGCGAATCTCCAAAAACCGAGATAGGTTATTGTAGGCCTCCGTGATACGGTCCTGTATCACTTGACGGATCGTCGATACCACCTTAGGAGATCTGAGAAATGGACTACTGAATATCGACATTTTTGTTGCCTGGTGCACCTTGAGGGACACTTGGATCCATAGTGGTCGACAACATTCTTCGCCTCTTCGCCTCCGTGACAGGGTCATTCCTAGCATTCAACCGGAATTCTGGATCTTTTGGCGGAGACGGTTGGAAGCCATGACGAGCATTTTTCAATATTTTTAAATGATTTAAATGTGTGGTTCGATAGTTTAAATATTTTTTTGTAAATACATATATACAAAGAATGTGCTAGCATGAAACATGACAATAAACAACATATATTTCTAGAATTTGTAGGGTAAACATATTTTTTTTAATTAATGATGAAAAATATGTTTACAACTCAGCTCATTAGGAGCACCAGGAGGAAAGAGCTGAGAAGAGAAAACCTCTGGTATTCTACTAGACTCCATTCTACACACTTAAAAAAAAATAAGTTTTGATTTTCAATTAGTTTTCAATGATTTCTAGGGGGAGCACACAGAAATTTCACGTTTTCAGGATGTGTCCACTTCGGAAAATGGCAAAAAATCACACTTTCATCAAAAAAGTAGCAGAAAAATCTGGGTTAAACTAGGTGGTGTTAGCTAATTTCTCACCAGAGCGATTAATTTTTTTTTTTTTAAAAGTTAACATTTTAGGGGGAGCACACCAGACGCTATGTTATGTTTTTTCACAAAAAACAGGACCACTTTTTGTGCTCCCCCTTTTTGAGGGCCTTAAACTCCACCATTTCTAAAAAAATTTAGTAGTTTAGAAACTAGATTCGGAGTAGAACAACTCTTTTTTTTGTCACATTTTAAAATTTTGAGTGTAAGTATCCTCAATTTCTTGTTGAAGTTCAGAGTTTGCTGATTTCAGAAAAAAAAAGTGGCATCTTATACCCCCTTTTTGGTTCCCCATCTTTGTGCACTTACCCCATGAGCTCCTCGAACTTCCGCAGAGAAGCTCGTATCTTGGCGTCATCTAGCCCAGATGTGTGACTTGAGATAGCCCTAACTCAAATGATAGTGTCCTCCATGCCAATGCAAGATTTCATATCCATTCCTAGAATGTACTTCAGATCATCTAGACCCACTTGTACGTCCAAAAACTTGTTGATGGAGGCTATCAAGAAGTTACTATTTGAATCAACTTCTCCCTAGGTTAAATAAGTGAATTCGTAGATGTTGCATCCTAAGAAAGGAGGTTTTGACTTTTATCCAAGAACCTGTGGGGGGTCTTCTCAACTCTAGAAACAATATCTTTCCATTTTTCATTGCTTGTTTGTAAAGCCAACCACAATTTCTTCATCAGATCTTCAATGATCTCCTTTATCATCATGAGCTCCTTGAATTCAATATACTATTGTCTACATGAAATAACATCATTCTCCACTAGTATATCCAAATCAAAGTCTTTGAACTTTATCTAAGTATGGAGATCACTCTCTTGTGATTGGAGGTCTTGTAACATTACCTCCAGTGTTTGTTCAAGTTGAGACTTGATCTCATTCATGTGCCTCATCATCTGAAGAGTGTTTCAAAGAAGATGTATACTTTGATCTAACATCCTTTCTACCCATACATTAACTACACTAGCTTTATTTCTAGTCCTTTCTATTTTCTTGATTGGCTCCTCAATAATGGATGTTGTTACCTGGTCAATTTTCTCAAAAGATTTAATAATCTTTAGAAGCACTAAAATGAGCTCCTCATTCTTAAGCTTCAATTGATCCTTAATAACCTTATCTTGATTGTACCTTTGAATCAGAGACTGCAAAGAAATATTTGCATCCTATTTGGAACTCTCATGAGTTTTCTAACTAAGATCAGTCATTTTGATGATATAATCCTCACGTTGCAGTTCTGCAACAGTCTTGTCAGGAGGAGGTATTGCCCCTTCTGCATATGTTACCCTGTACTTATCAACCTTAAGCTGGGAGATGGCTTTGGGTTTCTTAGCTACCTATCTCCCAGGTTAGGAGGAACAAACTAGCTGAATTCAAAGTCATCTAGGAAGATGGATTGCTTCTTTTTTTAAGGTGCAATTGCCCCTAGCCATGGAAAAAGATTAGAAGTACCTTCTTTTGTAGCTCCAACTAGAGTTTGAGTAAACCTTGTTTTCTCTTGTGTCTTGGTTGAAACAATAGGTGGGCTTTGAGTTAGAACTATAGAGGTGGTTTCAATAACTAGAGTATGTACAATTTGGATGTGTTAAAAGAAAAGGTTTCAGAAATTTTCGAGATTTTCGAGCAAATGAAATCGTCAGAAGTAAAGCCAAACTCCGTAACATTTGGCGGCACTCTCCTTGCCTGTACTAAAATGAGAACTTTGGAACAATGATGAACATCCATCAGGCATAAAGCAAAAGCTTATTCAAGACATACGAACTGCTTGGCGAAATGTCTCAAAGACACGTCACATGCACTGATTGTATTCGATGCACAAAATTTGGAAACTTTCAAGCAAATGCAATTTGTAGATGGGGATTTTACAGCATGTTCCATGGTAGTGCAAACATGGGAGCTTTGGAATAGGGTAAATGTATCCATTAAGCATGCTCTTTTCAATAGTGGAAGGACAGACAATGCATGCGAATTGTTTGACTGAATGCTGTTGCGTATTCAGCGCCTTTACCGTAGCCATTGATGCCCTCTTCGTAGCCGCCACCTTCAGCCGCACCATTTTCATAACCGTTGCCCCGCCCTTCACTGGATATTACAATAGCGAGTAGAATTGAAATTATAATTTCAATGCGGAGAGCCATTGTGAGAAAGATTAAAGAGAATGGTTGTTAATGCAAAACATGGCAACAGAGACAAAGCATGCTAACTGTTTGACAAAATACCTAAAAGAACTAACATCTCATCATTTACAATGAATGCAGGGTTATACACGAAATGGAATTTTTAATAAGGTTTTATAAGCTTCCATGAAAATACAATACGCAGGTGTAAAACCAAACTTCCACAGTCTTTGCCAATATCCTCCTACCGGTGCGAACAAGAAGCTCTGGAACAGGTTATTGATATTCATCAGGGCATCAATGTATGAGATTACTTGTAAGGTATTTTAATTAGAAATGCTCGGTGGACATGCATTAAAAATGTTAGATAGAAAGATTCAAAGGTATATTGTCTCTTGGAATGTAGTGATAGCATAGACCCGCGCGACCAGTTTGACGAAATGTCACGAAGAATAATGTGTGCAATATAGGAGGCTCACACAAGGCTATGAACTATTTGATAGAATGCTTAAAAGAGATGTCATCATATGGAATGTGATGATTGCACGATATGCACAAAGTGGCTTTGTTTGTAAGGCTTTAGAAATTTCAAAGAAAATACAATTGGCAGGTGAAATATTGATTGCTACAACTTTTGTCAGCATCTTCAATACTCGCGCGAGGTGGAATCTTTGGAATAGGTTATAGGCATTCATCAAAGCATAAATATGCAAATATTTTCATGATACTTTACAGTTACAAGTGCGCGGCCTACGCATGCAAAATGTGGAAACATAGACAAGGCATGGAAACTGTTTGTTTATACAAAGCACCTCAATCAGATGTGATCTCAAGAAGCACAATGATTGCAGAATTCACACATAATAAAGTCATTGATTAAGCTTTCAAACCCTTCAAGAAAATGCAATTGACAGGATTGAAGCAAAATCCTGCCACCTTAGTTTTACCGCGATATTACATAAAACAATTTGAAAATAGGTTAGCAATATAATAATGTGCATTGTATTAGACATCCAATATAATGCAATGACATCAATCCAAGCATAACAAAAAGCATGTTTGTCATATATTGTGGTTGTGTTGGTCTTTCAGAAATGTGCAGAGAATGTGAAAGCATAGACAAAGTCTGTGAGCTATTTGACAAAAGAACTCAAGGAAATATGATCTCATAGCATGCCATGACTCCAAAATATATAGAGTGTAGAGTTAGACCACACACCTGAATTGTTTGCCAAAATACCTCAAAGAGGCGTCTCTCATGAAATGCAGTGATTGCAGGATGACGTACGATTTTAGATTGACAGTGACCATAGAAGGAATTGGTGAGCTTAAAATCCAAGGAATGTCAAAGATGTCCCATAGCAGTTTTCCAAGCCAAGACGAATCTATCAGTTTATATCAACATAAGGTATAAATAACAAGGGTGCAAATTTTTGTCTATACTAGAAAGGACACTTCCCCACATATCAGATATGAAGTTGGGACATATGAGTTTGAAGGATTTCTAAGACAACATGGAAGAGGGAAATAGATCTCATGTAGAAAATATTTGAAAGTGGTTTCGCTCATGCAGTAGGTTTCCCGATATCAGTTCAATGTTCAGACTTGGTATTAGAATGTATAAAGTGTTACAACCCCTAAACTACAGAAATCAAAACGATTGATGATAAGTTGATAGTCAAGTTGGATGGTCTTTCTTTCAGCATTATTCTTAGGTTGGCTGCTGGGGATCAATTTACAAGTTCAGAAAGGGGGAAAATCTCAGTTGCTCAATACCTTGCATAGATCCCTCTCTGTTGAAGACATATCCAATATGATTTCTTGCTTCAGGTTAAAGGGAAATAATGAGTCATTTGTGTTCAAGCAATGGATGTATCTGTTTATAACTGTCATATGTAAAGGAAATCAATTTACTGAATGGGGAAGTATCATTAATGACGATCATTAATTTACATAGTCAAATGGTTTTCTTCAAGCAGATTTAGTATTTCTATAAGGTATTTATTTATTTATTTTTAATTGAAGAGATTTAAACTCAGCACCATCTATGCTTACAACATGACTATACCATATAAAAAATGTTCTTTAACATTTCTACATGACTTAGAAATGACTTATTTCCTCTTTTATGCAATTGGCAATACGAGGACATGGCCAAGAATCAATACCAGACGGCTAAGAAGAAAGGATTATGTTAGAAATAGCCTAGGTTTTAGCCCAAGCTACTATCATTTTCCAGAAATTGAATATTTCTGGAAAGATTGCAAAGACAACTACGAGGTAAGGGGAAGAGATTGGATGTACTTCACCTTAGAGAAAATCAAGAAATTCAGGCTAGGATAGGATGTCAGTGGAATCAAAGATAATCATTCAGACATGATAGATCCGCTCTACTTCAATAAGATTCAGTTGCAACCATTGTCACCCATTTATTGGGCAAGTGAGGAAGTGAGAGATTTAGGGGAAAGAACTGCTCATATTGTCAAAAGGTCAGAAGAGTGGGTAAAAAGGAAGATGATTGAAGCTATTGCAACTAAACCTATAAACTGAAATAAGTCTTCAAAGAAAAGAGATGATAAACATGAAAGTACCTCTTCCTCCACTACTCAAATTTGAGCCTCTCTTTCTAAATCATAGCAGAATGCTCAAGGGGTTGATGATGATGAAGATCTGAATAGGAAAGATTGCTTCAAAGGTATGTGTGAGAGTGATTCAAAGATGAGGAAAAAGTGATCCAAGCTCAAAAAGAAATCATTAGATCCGATTAAGGAAGCAGTTGAAGACGGAAGTGGGAGTCCTCAAAATGATTTTGATAGTGAAGAATCAATCCCCACTATTTCTCATTTCCCTCTTATTTCATCCCTCCATCATGATATGTCATCTCCTCCTCCACAACCTTTGTCCATATTTATTGAGGATTCCATTCCAAATGAAAATCCTTTCTTGAACAATCTTGATCTATCTACCCCAATGGAACCACCAACTGTAAATATCCTAAGTTCATTGCATCCTAATGCTCCCTCTTGGTTATAATAAAGCTTGGCTAAGAAAAGTAAAGTCGCTCATAGTTATTCCCGAATTTGATACAGTTACCAATCTGATCCAGAAATCTGATAAAGCCAAGAAGACCAAAGTTGCATTGAGTTTAACAGTTGATCCTTCATTAGGGAACATGTGTGTGGAAGTGGCCTGACTTATATTAGAGAAAAAAGTGGATGAAGCTAGTTAAGCTGAATTTGCTATCACCAAAGTAGATTTTGGTTCTGGGTATGTGCACCAAGTTGTGGACCAAAAAGGGGGTATAAGTGGACACATTTTTTCTGAAATTGAGTAAACCTAAACTAGGAACATGCATTTGAGGGTAATGCACTCAAAATAAGATGTGTTAAAAATAAAAATTGTAGGACTCTGAATCTAGTTTCTAAAACACTAATTTTTTTAAAAAACCAATAAGATTAAGAGGGTCAAACCTCGCACGCACGAAAATATGTTCTTGATTTTGTTGGAAAAACATAACATAGCTATTTCCGTGCGTGATACAAAATATATAGTTATATTTAGTATTTTTTAAATCTCTTTGGTAGGATGATAGGTAAGAGTGAGATCTATAAGTTATGTATTTTTTTGTAATTTTCTGATGAGTATTTTTTTTTTGTGATTTTTTTAAGTGATCGCATCGTGAAAATTTGGTACATGTTCGTGTGCTGGGCATAATTTGCATCAAAATAATCGAAAATCAAAACTTTTTTTTTAAAAGTCTATAGAATCAAGTGTAGAAAAATAATATTTAATTTATTTGTAATTTTATTAAGTATATCAAAAGTTATTAAAAAAATGGTAGACATATGTCTGTGAGGACAATCAAGACATTGGTAAAGAAAATTAAAGTTTACTATACTAATGTTGTCCAAAAATAGAAAAATTTATATGGTTAGAAATCTAAGAAGACGTATGAGATTATGGTGAAAATTATAAAGCTACCTAGTTGACAAATTTCAAACCTGATGAAGATAAAGTCGAGAATTCATCTTACCAGATGAAAAAACGTCTAAAACAACAAAAATGGAAGGAAAATGAGCCTCCAAGCCTTTGGGTCATTTTCCAAAGCTCTTCCCAAGCCATAACCCGATCGGGTTTCTAAATTTCAAATAACCAGATCAGGTTATGAAAAGCAAAAAGTACGTTTTCAACTCCTCCATAACCCGATCGGGTTCTGGAGAATAACAACACACAATTTTCACTTCTTCAAAACCCGATCGGGTTATGAAGAAGCAAAAATTATGCTCTCTCTCTCTCTCTCTCTCTCTCTCTCTCTCTCTCACTCNCTCTCTCTCTCTCTCTCTCTCAATCCTCCTTTGTTCTTAGTTTTTCAGAACCCGATCGGGTTCTGAGTAATTAGAAGTATTGAGCCATTATGTTCTCATAACCTGATCGGGTTCTCAGTCATTAGGAGCACTGAGCCTTTATGTTCTCATAACCCGATCGGGTTCTGTGGAATTAGGAACGTTGCTTGCTTCAACGGTCTTAAAAAAGTCATTGCAAGTTGTTTTGAGGTCCCACAATTGTTTTTCTGTTATTTTACGCCGGGAACAGACAGGTTTGCACTTTTTTTGCATGTTTTTTATTGGTGTATTTAATGTTATTTTATCATTGTAAGCTCTCATTTCAAGAAAATGGTTGATTTGTTCTTATTTTTTGGATTCGATGTTCACATGTTATTCTATGTTCATGATATTATTCGTAGGGTCCATTCAATACGAACAATGGGAAAGAACAAAAGAGGAACAATTGAACAAAGAGAGACAGAAAAGGAAAGACAAAGGGAGCGCATGAGGAGAATATGACAAGGTACATCATCGCTGCAAGCAACGTAAGTGATGAAAATAAAAATGTTAATGTTAATGTGATAAATGCACCATTTCAATTCGATGTCATTAATGAACAAAATGCACATAGTGAAAATGAAAATCATCAACATACACCAATTGAAATGAATCCAATAAATGCACCTAATTCATCTAATGAAAATGTAGAGCATGTAGCTGTGTTAACACCTCCTAGAATAATTTGTAGAAAACCAAAGTTTCTAATTGACATTGATGAAAATATTTTGAGGCCAATGCATGATCAAATGTCAGAAAGAAATTGTAGAAGAATTGTTAAAAAGATTTGGAATAACTATTTTGAAAAATTAAATCAAAGTGGAAGATGTCAAGTGGTTGTTGAAATGATTAAGAATCTGAAATTTAGAGAGACAATGACAA
>MU225653.1:2621786-2637760 GCA_018584345.1 Thuja plicata | reverse complement strand
ATTGAATATTATATATATTTGTTATTATATTGATAATAAATATATATTCATATATTGTGATTAAATATATTACATATATTGAGGTCATCTAAGAAAAATTAAAATCCACATAATCTGATCCAAAAAAACTTAACAGGAAACCTTGTTCCAAAACTCCTATTTTGGCTTTAGCGGAAAGGATGCTGACAAAGGTTGTCAAATTTGGTTTTACACATGAAAGTTTATAAAGCCTTTTCAACTAGTTCATTTTCATGGCATTCCATGAAATCACAATTCATACATATCTAGCAAAGCAAGGCAGTTGCAACATCTGACAAAATTCATTTTCCCTTTATGTTTTGATGGATGTTACTACCCTGTTCCAAAGCTCCCAGATTGGTTGTACACTTGTCACTTGCATTTGCTTGAACATTTCTAGAACCTCTTCAAGAAATCCACTTTGCACATATCCTATAATCATTGCAGTCCACAAGACCACATTTTTGTGAGTCACTTTATCAAACAAGACATATACTTTGTCTATGCTTCCACATTTCCCATGCATGTCTACCAGGGCAGTCCCAACTACAACATCTAACAAAATTCCTCTATTATTTATGCTTTGATGGATATCTATACCCTATTCCAAGACTCCCATTTTGCAAAGGTGGGGAGGATTCTACCAAAGGCTATAGAATTTGACTTTACACCTGCCAATTGCATGTGCTTGAATGTTTGTAAAACCTTTTCAACAAATCCATTTTGTACATATGTTGCAATCAATGTAGTCCACAAGAACACCTTTCTTTCAGGCATTCTGTCAAACAATTCACGGGCTTTGTATATGTTTCCGCATTTTGCATACATGTGTACCAGAACACTTGCAACTACATCTCTACCAAAATTCTTCTATTCTCAATGCTTTGATGAATGACCATGCCCTGTTCCACAACTCCTATTTCGGCATAGGCTGGAGTATACTAGCAAATGTGAACTGGTAGGCTCCTGCATGGAACCACGATATTTGCAATATCCGAGTTCTAAGAAGATAAAGTGTGGATTACATGGATGTATACCTAAGAAGCAAGAGTTATATCATGGACTTTGATTGTGAAAGTGATTTTTCACATCAGATGATGACAATGAATGTATGCCAACTAACGACAATTTTACACCAGTGAAAGCACTTTTTACACAACTGTGATAATTACCCGGACAAGAAGGTTCTGCAAAATTTCTGTGGAAGTGGAGAGAAATACAGACTTCACAGTTTGCGTTGATTCGTCTTGATAATTTCAGTCAAACCTAGAATGAATGCGAGTAAATATTGGGTAGAGAAAATGAGTGTTTCAAAGCAGTATACAGTTGAACCCTTGACTAGAGCAATCAAGGATGGAAGAATGAAAACTGAAAGATTTTTTGTTTAGTGAGTAGGGTTGAAACCCTACGAACGCGCAACAACAGAGGAGTAGTGAGAAATGGGGAACAACCCTTAAAAAATTAGTAGCAAAACTTGCCTGTCGTCTATCAATAAATGTCAATGGAAGACCTGAAACGCCTGTCACGTGTGGGTAATGCTCCTGATTCCTTGCCTACCACAACTGAGACTGTGTTTTGTTGAAGGCGGTACTGTTTTCTACAGAGTTGGCGTGAGATTGATAGGTGGAAAACCTATTGGATGATGAAATTATAGTTTATAAAAGGTTAAATAGGAGTAGTTTATTATATATATATATATATATTTATATTTATATTTATTGTAAAATATTTGAATTCAATACCATCTAAGTGAAACCAAAGTTATTAGTTCAATTTAATAATAGTCAAGTGATAATTAAAATTATAATCTAATCCATTCTAATTAAATTTAAATTTAGAGAATTTAGTTAAAAATAATTGATTTCACGAGAGTGTAATAACAGAATAATTTTAGTATTCATAGTTTGATAGATATCATTCAATAGATGTAAGATCCAAAAGAAATCATATATTTAATAAAATTATATTTATAAGTCTATAAATATTTAAATAAAAGGAAAAACCAATTGTTAGATTTATTACAACTAAAATATTAATAAAATGTCAAAAATATAATCAATGTATTACAAACCATATTACCATCATTAATGTATACAACTTTTAAATATATTATATTTTATGGTGAATTATATATAAAATAATTTTATCTAGTTCTAAAATATATTTATATAACTATAAAATGTTAATGATTTATATAAATAAGTATTTAATTTAAATTAAATCTATATTTATTATAATAAAAACTTGTACAATATTAATTCATATTGTATTTAATTTTATTATCTTTATAATATTTTTTAGGCTAATCTTTATTTTTTTTCTACACATATTTCTATATTTGTACATTTTAAATTAAATTGAATGTTTAACATTTTATATTAAATAATTTTTCATATCTAATAATTTTGTATTAACTTTTTAAATTAATATTTTCTTTAATTTATAATTATATATCAATATTATTACAGTATTAATTTTTAAACTATTTATTTTATATATTTATTTTTATTAATTTGAAATGTTCAATTTAATTTAACATGTCTTATTTTTTTATTTGCCTTATTTTTAAATTAAAAAATTAGTTTGAAATATGCAATTTATTACAAATTTCATCCACTCAATTCAGGTTATATCTACAACTAGTATAAACATAGAATAAACTCCAAACAAAAAACTCTAATGGTTGACCTATTCCCTAGTGTTTTCCTCGAAATTCAAATCAAAGGACCTGTCTCATTGGTTAAGTGAGATTTTCAAATTCCCGTCGGTTTCCTTTGAATTTTGAGCCCCAAAATGTCATGAGAGGTATAAAAGCAACCCATCTCTCCTCATTTTGATACAACATGATTACAAGAATTCAAAAGCTCTCCTACAATTTCACATCCAAGCATTCTCAAGCAATATATCAAGCATTTAAAGGCATTTTCAAGGCCATATTTTCCATGGATCAAGCTTCTTTCTCTCATTGAAGGCCAAGCAAAGGAGTCCACCATCAAAGAAGAAGATCATAGTACAAACATCCATCTACATACATTCAAGCTTCAACATTTATTCAAGCGTTCAAGTCTTCAAGTAATCCTTTTCTCTCTCCATCAAGCATTGTGGCAAACTACAACATCCATTATGTAAGGTGTTGTCTTTCACTATTTCCTTTTGGATTTTTGTTTGAAGTTAAAGCTATTGCATCAACACATTTAATCACATTCAAAGAAGCATTTGCATTGCCAAGGTATAATACACTCCATGTTTCAGATCTAGCCTCTACTATATGACAACACACTTTCATTAATTTCATTTCATTTCAAGGTTGATTTTAAACTAGGGTTTGACTAAGGCAAACCCCTCAGTACACAACATTTTCCTTGTTTTATGTGTGTAGGTACAACTAACATTCATACCATATTAAATCTAGAAAGTTCAGGACCTCGTGGATAATCTACATTTCAGAATAGTCGAAAGTGCAAGGAACTAGTCGGCCAGGGTGACCTATTCCCTCCAAAATTGCATCAAATTGATTTTGCAAGTTAGTTTCTGTTAGAGTAAAAAGGTATTTCTATGTTCACTTATTAATTAAAATATTATTGATTTAATTGTCTAAGTCACCTTTTTATCTCATGTTCACTTAAGGTAAACTTTAGGCATGCAATAGTTAATTCTTTATTAATTATTCATGCAACCTAGGTTTCTCCACCTTCTTGGTGTTCGATCTCCTTTATAACGATTGATCTCTTTGTATTTCAACATTCCCTCTCTGAATGAACATTTTGTCTTTCAGAACATTCTTATCTCCAAGCTTCTCTTTTGACAGGTTTTTGCACGTAGCTGATCTTGGTGGTTGAATTCTATGAATTCTAACATGGTATCAGAGCCTTGTTGCTGCAGCCCGTTCTTGAGTATTTGAAGTGTTTTGGAGCTTCGAGGGTTTCAAGCTTTTTCAAGCATTTGTTGTGTGGATTTGAAGGAAAATTATTTTTTGGAGCACTTTGGGCAAAAACCAGCATTACGATTGAGTTCGGAAGGCCCAAATACCCCAATTTCCATATAAGGTACGACCATTTTTGTCAAAGTTGCAATCTGAGGAAAAAAATTTGCCTATCGTGCCCTAGCACGAAAATCGAGAAAAAAATTAAAATTAAAAAAATCAATATTTTTATTATTTTGGCATTAAAAATTACGCCTCCCAAACAAATTGTGGGCAGCCACTGCCATGCCACCGCGCGCCCACCACTGCGCCACCGACAGTTCACATCGGTCGCTCCACCGACAGTTCACATCGGCCGCTCCGCTGGCAGTTTACATCGGCTGCTCCACCGACAGGTCACCGCCATCACACCACCACGCGCCAACCTCGGCCGCTCCATCGGCTGTTCACATCGGTCACTCTATCGGCCCCACTTCGAAAGCTCCGCCACTGCCCAACAGACTCTGCCCGACCACCGCCCAGCGGGCTCCGCCACCTTCAGCCCCCAGATCTACAGAGCCGGTCACATCAGCGACCAGGGGCTTGAACTTCAGCCCCCTACGTGCGCCATACGCCCAGGGGCTCATTTTTTTAAGCCCTAAGGGTTCAACTTCTTTTTTGGAGCCCTCTTCTACCTCCTCTTAGTTTTTTGGCTCTATCTGGAGCAAACGGAGGATGTTTTTTGACTTCCATATACCGTCGGAAAGCTCTTTCCAAGGTAGATGTTCTGGTGAAGGTTAGATTATCTCATTTTTCTTTTTGACTAGCCTTTTTTCCAGTCAAAGAGGGGACTTCTTTTCAACACTTCCCAGCCTCTATATTGAGCATACGGACTCCGTTTTTGGCTCACGAACAGGCGTCGGAAAGCTCTTGACAAGAACACTTCAGATCTGAGATTATTTTAGGGGTAATTTTACCAAGTATTCATCCAATTATTATGTAGCCTTATTTCAGTGATTCTTCTTCTAGTTTTTCAGTTGAACTGGGGTTTGGTTTCTCTCTCTGTGGGGGGGGTGCTTCCTTTCTCATTTTTCTACAATTTATCTCAGAAAAATTTGAACACTCCAAAACAAAAATAAAAAAACCCTTCTGCATCTTCTGTCTAGTTCTGAAAGAAAACATATAATAAAATAGGCTAAGGTACGACATGACAGATTCAGCATCAGTCGAGCTTCTCACTCCACATAATTATCATTTGTGGAAATCCTGTATGACTAGGCTTCTCCGGTCACGCAGGTTATTGTCTTGTTTGGATCTTATTCAGCCAGTTTTGACTCGTCCTTACAAGGTCATGCAGCATAGAAACAAGATGGACGAGGCCATGGGACGTGTTATTTCTTTGCATGTTTATGATAGTTTTCTTTTTCACCTTGATAGTTGTGATACTCCTATTGAGACATGGGAGAAGTTTCAGACTCTCTTTGGCATAGTAAATGAGTTCCGGATATTTCAGATTGAAGCCGAATTGACATCCATGGCTCTTGAGACATTTTTCTCTATTCAGGATTTCTTAACAAATTTCAAATCTACGAGGTCCTTCTTACATAGTTGTGGAAAGAATAAGACAGATACCGAGTGTATTTATCTGATACTTTCCAAGCTTCGTGGTTCTTTTCAGATATTCTCTTCTACATTCCATTCCACCATGGATGCTTTGGGTCCAAGATTTACCATGCCCACTTTTGATGTGTTTTGTGATCGGTTGACTCGTGAGCAGGTAAAGCTATTTCAACTTGATTTTCTCACTGGATCACCAAACCATGCATTGGTAGCTCACCCATCTTCAGGGAAGCAGGAGCAGAAACAAAAGTCATCAACCACAGAGTCTAAAAAGCATTCTAGTTCTCAGCACTCCTTTGTCTCACCTTCTCCTAAGGGGGAAAAATAGAATACAGAAAGACCTAGGTGTGCTTATTGTAAACAAAGCAGTCATGATGAGTCTCGTTGTTATGAGAAGAAGATAGATGGATATGAAAATCATCTTTCTAGTTTACAAGCTCTTCTTCAGAAGAGCCACATTGATCTTCCTTCTTCTTCTACTTCTCACGGGTCTTCTTCTTCATCATCACTTCAGACAGATAGAAAGGACTTAGGAAAGGGTCATGCATTATGTGCAACTGCTATACCTCCCTCTTCTAGATGACTTTCGGATTCAGGTGCTTCACACCATATGGCATCTTCTCAGGGTTTATTCTCTTCTTTTGAGACTTCTCCTACCCCACACATTTTGATGGGGAATAGCACTGTCATGACTGTATGTGAAAAAGGTTCTATTGACATTGATGATGGTACATTCCATGATGTACTATGTGTTCCATCTTTGTCCACTAACCTTCTCTCTATCTATCAGATTACTCATAGTGGGACAGGGAAGACAGTTGAGTTTACTCCAGATTCAGTACACATCAGACATAGTGAGACAGGCAATATTATTGCTACATGGATAGTTGATCATTCTTCCCACTTGTACCCCTCACATTTTGGTCCACCATCTCCTCTGCCAGAGAATAGCTCTCCTTTTTCACGAGAGCCTATTGAGGTGAAGTCAGGTCACTTGAACTTATGTGTAGTTCCTGAGATCAGTATTCTAACTTCTACACCTCCCCCTCATGTTGAGTTTACATCTGTTCATCAGGAATCCTCTTCAATTTGCCAGACATTATCGCTCCATGCATCGAGCCACCTACTGCAGTTGTTGAGGACATATTCGAGGATATTAATCTCCTCTCAGATGATAGATTCAACACATCTATTGGCCCTCCTTCATTGGAGATTCCATTCCAGGAGTCTCATGTGTTCTCTTTTGAGCATCAGCTAGGCCTTCTAGTTTCTCCTCACATTCATGAGTTTCCTCTTCTTCGTCCAGTGCCTTTGTTTCTTCCATAGTGGAACCACATTGGTCCGATCATCGACACAGGGGTTCTATCATTCTGGGGGGGCTTTGAAGCCTCAATCCTCTCTCATGGGGGGGGGGGTGGTTGTACTTATCATNAGCCTCAATCCTCTCTCATGGGGGGGGGGTTGGTTGTACTTATCATTTTGAGAGAGTCTCTTGAGCCATTATTTTTCAGCATATTTTTTTCCATCTCTTTTTGGAGTAGAGTTTTTTCCCATGTGGTTTTCTCTATTTCTTCACTTTACAGAGATTTGGTTGTGAATGGGTACCTAATCAGGCCTTGTTGTCGGGACCCAAATTTACTGCTTTCAGTACTTGCTTCTAGGTTTTAGCTTCTCCCTAAAGTTTATCTTAAGGGGGGTGTTAGAGTAAAAAGGTATATCTATGTTCACTTATTAATTAAATCTTTATTGATTTAATTGTTTAAGTTACCTTTTTATCTCATGTTCACTTAAGCTAAACTTTAGGCATGCAATAATTAATTCTTTATTAATTATTCATGCAACCTAGGTTTCTCCACCTTCTTGGTGTTTGATCTCCTTTATAAGGATTGGTCTCTTTGTATTTTAGCATTCCCTCTCTGAATGAACATTTTGTCTTTCAGAACATTCTTATCTCCAAGCTTCTCTTTTGACAGGTTTTTGCACATAGCTGATCTTGGTGGTTGAATTCTATGAATTCTAACAGTTTCATCCTCTAGACCCCATTTTTGGTACCTATGCAGAGCTATCTATTTTTTGCCAGTCAGTGTATTGTGCAACTTGTCATTTCTCCCTTTGTTGCCTTCTATCTTGCATCATCCAATCATATTCCTCTAAATCAACTCATCCAATCATTATAGTGAAGGATCATTGCACTCATTCAACGCTTGAGTCCTCTTGAGCGTAGTGAGTGATCTTCTTTCCAATTGTGCAATAAGGAAATATGATCTACCCCTATTGATATTCTTTTTCTTATTGCACACACACACACATGCTAGTTATATTCTCTTAAATTTTCTTTCCATATGCATAATAGGGGATGTCTATCATCGTGACCAAGAAATGAATGAAATGAAAGACTTTAATGATGTCCACCAGACTGAACAACCTACGTGACCAAAAAAAAATCCTTAATTTATCTTTATGCTCTTTTCTATGTCAGATGTCTTACTATTGATTTTGATTAGGAAGTTGGTTGTTTGATTGATCTCTTCTTCCTCAAGTAATTGGTGCATGTTGTCAACCTTCCAACCTTTTACATACTAAGTACGAATATCCTCATAAGTTGTGCATTCCATGATGAAGTCCATTTTGTTTCTACTGTTCCCTTATTGCAAAATATCCAAACTCTTTCTTCCCAAGTTTCCTTGGGTATCTTCCACCTACCTGTCTCACACTTAAGACAATGCAATCACATCCTCAATTGTGCAACTAATACTCTCACTTTCCCTTCAATAACAACTCCTAAATATGTTTTTTACCGTGGTCCTTAACTAGACTAAAATCTTTGGTGCAATAAGCTATTTTTTGCCCAATCTGCTTAGTCCACATGACAAGATTCTAAATTTTCCAGTCACATAACTTTTTATTTCTCATGGGTGTTAGGACATTCTTGCAAGTATATCCAATTGTTATTTTGCCCAATTTGCTTAGTCCACATGACGGTTTTAAAATTTCTGGTCACATAACTTTTTATTTCTTCATGGGTGTTAGGACATTCTTCCAAGTTTATCCAAGTCTATCCCATTTGTTTATCCAATTTTGCTTCATCTTGTTGGCAAGTGGTTCATTCAAGAGTGTTATGGAACACTTGAGGGTTGTCATTTATGGCAACACATTTGGTTGGATGGTCGCTTGGAGTGAAACACAATTTTAGAGTTAAGGATTGCAAAATGACTAAGTACAGAAAGTAGAATTACAGAGTATAGCAGTACAGTTTTGATAAGCGAAGAGAGTATATGATGAATGGAGACATGCGAGCTTATGAGAAGCTATTTTGGGATGTGTATGACCTTCTGTTAAGGTCGCTTGAGTTGGAATTTTTCCATTGGAGGTGCTAGTGATAACCCAGTTTGTAAGTTATTAAAAAAAGGTTGAGAATATGGATAACCATCATTGGCCTAAAATGGTTGTGAAGGAAGTTCTACACCATAAGAAAAAAACTTGGATGTATTAGGATTAAGTAATACTGAGAGGGGGGTGAATCAATATTACAACACTTTAAACACGAACTTAATAATTTCCAACTTAACCAGATAAATACTGAAATGAAAAGAACATAAACACACAACACATAACTCATAACACCATGAATTGTTGTCGAGGAAACCCTGGCCAAGGGAAAACCCCGGTGGGGATGGTACCCACAAATATGCACTAAAAGTATTGTGTCCCTGTTAGGAGACTAAGCCCTGTTAGGAGCTGAATATTACATTAGCGCATTTCCTTGTTAGAGGAATACAAAACCCTATTAAAGATATACTAAGCACATTGCTCATACAATTAGAAATATGATTCTATTACAATGCTTTATCAAGAATGAACAATACAAATATCTGCTATGCTTAGGTAGTTCCAGTTGTAGCTTGTATCACCATTTGTCTGATTCTGACATCACAATGCATCCATGCATCACATCCACATAATCTCATTCGCCACACACTATCATACACATACTTCGCTTCTCAAAAGCTCTTCATATATATATATATATATATATATTCATTACCCAATCAGCTTCCAATTACATCACAAGATAAAATTAGTATTTATACAAAAAATAATTACCAAATTGGTGACCATACACCAATAATGATCAAAATAGGTAATCCACAATTCAAATCCAACTTACTTTTACATTTCCCATCCGCGTGACAATTGTCTTCTAGAACTCTGGCCACATCAGCGAGGATTTGACCAGGAAAATCATTTCTAGAATCCCCTAAACACAAATTTTCAACGTGGGCATTTGAAATCTGGGCCCCATCAGCACAAAGCCAATAATAAAAATCCCTTACTTTGCAGTTCGGCCCAGGTGTCTTGAAAATCACTGTGAACATTTATCCGATCACTTCACGCAAAGCTCGGAGAAAGTTTGCTCTTTTTGCTTTTGTGATGGCCAGGCGGAGGCCCAAAAGACCCGAAACAAAATCAGCGGGTGGTCCCTCTGTAAGCGGCTTCGGCTGCCTTTCATGTGTCCGGGGGCCTAACTCTGCCTCCGCAGAAAATCATTCTAATGGTATGGAAACGGTCGTTTCTGAGAATAGCAATGGCGGGAAGAATATGTGGGACGCCACTGCGGCCGACCGACGGGAAGCTGAAGTCGGCGCCGGTGGAGAATTCCACGATCATCTTGTTATCATGGTGAATGGCATTGTTGGCAGGTTAGTTTTGGATTACTTCATAATCTCTGTTTTAATTCTATTTTGCTCGGGCAAATTGGAAGCATTATCTAAAGAAAGATTATCTAATTTGTATTGGTGAGATTTGTGTGGCAAATTTCTTATGTTTTTTGGTTTGAATTTGTAGGGAGAGTTTTCAGTCACATTTGTCTGGAGCTGTCCTCCATTTTTAGTTGAAAATGCTTTGTCTTAATTTTTCAATTGAAGATTTCTGCTGTGCTGTTGGTATTGGGTGAACTGATACAAATGATCTTCTTTAGAGCCAAGTACTGAATTCCCCAAGGATGCACCAGGAGCTTTGCGGATTCAATTGTGGGATACAGAAGTTAATTTTCCTATGCTCCACGGAGTTTCGGGGACGGGGACGGGGACATTTTAGGGGACGGGGACGTGTTTCCAGTACAGGTACGGGTCAAAGTCAAAATTTAGGGGACGGGACCTCACAGACGGCGATTAAAAATATAGGGAAATTTTTATATATAGAGATAGAATTCAAATATGCATATCATAACATTGATAAACCATTCATCATAGACATTTTAGAGGCTCAATACATATCAAATTAACAAAATTCAAATACTAAGTACTTTCATTGTAAAAATATGGCATACATATAGCAAAAAAGCCCAAAGGCTCCAAGTACCATGCATGCAATCAAAATGACATAAAGAGAAATCCAACTAAACTACTAAAAGTAAACAGTAAACAATAACATAGAAGTTCAACTTCATAATCGGGTGTCCATAATAATCAAAATCAATAATGTATCTGCAAATAGTATATGCCAAATATATGACTGTCCTCTAGGAATCTAAATCACTCCAAAATGCACTCTTTCCTCACTACTGTTGCTGCTCTGTTTTCCTCTTCCTCTTAGCAACTTTGATAAAATTATAAATGAGAAGACGACTTACACTTTTAGTGTTTTAATGGTCAAAATAGGGTTTAGATTATTTTATTATAAGTTAGAAGCCACGTGGAGCTCACGTGGTCAAATAAAAATTAAAAAAATTGTTTTTTTTTGGCTCAATCGCTGTCCAAGTGCTAGCTAGGAAAAGGGGGACGGGAATCAGTACCGGGGACGGCCACGCCGTCCCCGGTACTGATTCCCGTCCCCCCGTTTCAACTGGTCTCAAAAATGCCGTTTCGGGGACGGTCCCCAATTTGGCCTGTTTGGGAACGACAAAAAACCATCCCCACATCTCTGTTCCGTCCCCGGTATGGGAACGGGTCAAAAAACATAGGGGATGCGTCCCCGTGGAGCATAGTAATTTTCTCTATTGTTTCAGCTAAATTTTGTTGATTTTTTAAAAAAGTTTCTGTTAAATCTGTTTGGAAGTTTTCGCCTCTGCTATAGTCATTTTCTATTGGCGAAACTCGGCATTTTCAGCTAAATTTATTTTGAAAATTTCTCCATTTTTTGGTTTAACTTGTATGAAGGTTTTGTTTTATTTTTTTCAGTTGAAGTTGTAGAGAATTTTTTAAAATTGTCTTGAATTTTTGCACGACATCCATTTAGGATTTGGAGACTGTAAAGAAAGACTAGAGGATTCGGTTATAAGGTTAAAGTGTTAAATAGCTTGGTATATTCATGGGGGATTTATCCAAACATTCTCAATTCTTGGGATAGTTTACCCAAATTTGGTCAGAAATGGACTAATTAGGAAATTATAAGAAATCCAAATATTCTCAATTCATGGGATAATTTATCCAAATTTGCTCAGGAATGGACAAATTAGGAAATTATAAGAAACAATCAAAGGTTTGGTTAAGGTTAAATTGTTAGGTAGCTTGGTAAATTCAAGGGAGAATTTAGTAAACTTTGCTCAAAATTGGAATAACTAAATGGTTCAAATTCTTGATCTTAAAAATTTCACAGTTATCCTTGAAAACCTTTTTTTTCCTTAAATATTAGGAATTGTGGAAGCATTAAATTGTTAATGTCAATTTTATTTGAATGTTGAAAAATATGTACGAGATGGTTAAACTTAACCTAAGATATGTTCAATCTTTATACATTTTGAAAGATTTAATCAAATCACTTGTGGATTTTTAGATCTGAGATGTTTGACAGCAGATCAAGCCATGTTGGGCTTATGGTATGGTATGCCTTTGTCCTTAATCATATTGGTAATTCCACTTCTGGGACGTCAGCTTTGAAAATTCACAAAACCGAGTGTCCTAGAGGCTCCTAATTCTAGGATCTATTAGGTGAATCAGATCATGTGAAGAAGGATGACTAGATAAAGGACCCCGGATGTTTGAGGAGCTAAGAAATTTGGACTGTATGCCACTGTAGCTATAGTAGCAGATTGTTGTTCCTCAAGGAATTGCTTAAGACACATCTCCAGAAAATTGTAATTAGTTTGTTGTTACCAGGAATTTGATGGTACTTGTACCATACCCAATCTTATAACATTTTAGCATTTTACAATCAGCATTAAACATGATGTTAACCATCTCAATGGGCTTTGTTGACTTGTGGTTAATCAAATGTGTCCTATGATACTGTTTTTGTTGATATGCAGAGTGATTTATTACAAAACCCTTTGAGCTCTTGAACATGGCTTGTCTTTTGTGGTGATTTTGTGTTTCAGGCCGAGGGCTTGGTAAGATTTCAGCTATAGTTTAAGCCTAGGGTTAAGCCATGGGCAAACATACTTGAATTGTGGTCACTATATTGACTTGTTTGGTATCACTGGATGAATGTAAGGGTGCATTTTCCTTGCTTTTAGGCAGATGAAAGATATCGTTGCAAATCGGATTATGTTTCTTGTTGAAGTTCTAGTTATGATTTTAATTACATTTGTTGGACTAGGTTTAACCCAACTCTTGGTTAGCTTGGAAGGTCCATCTAGTATGTTGAATGTCCTAGATGTAAATGTTGATAAGCTTGTGAGTGTGGAAAGTGAAAGTTACAACAAACTTCCATTTTTGAGAAGATTAAAAGGGCCTGGGAGATTCTTTTGAAAACAGGGAAATTGACCAGTCATTTATTCTGTTATAACTAACTAAGCTGTTCATTCTGTTCAGTTATTTGTATACATTACTTGATAGAGAATTGATTTCAGGTGTCATAGCAACAGGCTTCCTGTGTGACAAATGCTTGTTTTCTAATGTCCTTGAGTCCCTTCCTTGTGAAGCTTTCCCTGATCTTTTTGTAGGACTTGAAGTACCCAGGGTGCCCCACCAATAGAGTATCATGAACTGCTCACAAAATCTTTTCCTTTATCCTTGATTCCAGTACCATGCAGATTCTTCCCTTGTAGAGATTGAGCTCATTGCAAACTGTGTACTTGTCATCCAACAATTTCCCTTTGAACACATCAGCAACAAATGCGTTCTTGGCATATTCTGCTATGATATCATTCTTCCAATCTGCAGAGATATGAGACATGGAATATAGATTTGGCCTTCTACACAATGCATCAACAACAACATTCTTCTTCCCTTTAAGGTACTCAATATAGAAGTCACGGACTTTGAGTTTTCTCATCCGCTTTTGTGGTTACTCATCTAGATCTTTTTGATCGAGGAAATATCTCAACTTGTTCTGATCAGTTTTAACCACAAATCGATCACTTACCAATCACTACTTGAATTTAACTAATGCGTTCATGATAGCCAACATTTCCTAATCGTAGATTAACCACCTTTCCGCCTCTACAAGTTTCCAACTTTTGAGAGCAATCTGGTGCTTGTTCTACATGAATGTGACTCCAATTCTTTCTCTTGATGCATTGCATTCAAGTGTGAAAGGAAGGGTGAGATCTAGAATTCCTAACATAGGACATGAGCTCATTAAGGAAGTGTGAAATGTGCATTGTGTGCCTTCAGTTCATACAAAAGCTCCCTTCTTTGTTAGGTCAGTAAAAGGTGTGGCTAGATGGGAGAAACCCTTAACAAAACACTTATAGCAGTTGGAAAGGCCAAAGAATTCTTGCAACTATGTCAAGGTACTTGGGGAAGGCCAATGCCAAATCGCTTTGATCTTCTCCATATTTAACTACACTCCCTTTGCATTGATGATGTGACCTAGATACAAGATCTTTTCATAGGAAACTTATGCTTTGACTTCTTGGCAATTAATGTTTGTGCTTCCGAAATTCCCAACACTTCACCAAAGTGTTTTAGGTGCTTCTTCCATGTCACGTTATGTATCAACATGTCTTCAAACAAGACAAGGATGAACTTTCTTATTTTCTTGCGGGAAATTTGGCTCATGCACGACTTGAATGTTACTGGAGTGTTTGTCAAACCAAATGAAATGACCAAAAACTCATAGCATTTGTAGTGACATTGAAAATCTGTCTTGTGAATATATTTCTCTTGGGCTTTGATCTAATTGTGGCTCAACCTAAGATTTGTTTTGGAGAAATAGATTGCACCGTGAAACTCATCTAGTAATTCATTGATCTTGGGAATGTGGTATCAGTTCTTAATAGTTTTCTTGTTCAGTGCCTTGTAGTGAATGCACATCTGCATTGTACCATCTTTCTTCTTCACAAAAACTATAGAGGAAGCAAAGGGAGTTGAGTAGGGTTTGATGTGACCCATTTCCAATACTTCCTTAATTGCCTTTTCGACTTTCTCCTTATATCTCCTATGGTGGTGGTAGGGAGTAGTGATGACGAGCTGAACACTCCAACTCAATGATGTGCTCAAAGCCATTGTCTGACAGTCTCCTTGTAGGAATGCCGCTGAATTCTTTACTGTGCTTTTCCATGATACCTTGCACATCCACATGACATGCATTCTTTCCTTTAGTGGGTTTTGTAATTGTCAACAAACATTGAGCTGCCCATGCTGCTTGCCTTTGGGGAAAATCGTCTTGGTTCTCTTAGCTGATACAATATTTGATGCTTTATTTGTTATTCCCCATAGTATCACTTCTTTCCCCTCTGACTGAAACTTAAGTGCCACGGTGTCAAAGTTTTGTGTGATATCTCCTAATGAGCATAGCCACTGGATGCCTAGGACCATATTTGTGTCTCCTATGTTAAAAACATAGAACTCTTCCTTCATATCATATCTTTCCAGATTAAGATTCAACTAAGAGATCTTTCTATTGCATTGGATGGTGAAAGTGGTGGCCACCATAACATTGAACCTGAACCCTTTAAAGTCCTTTGTCTCGAGGCCTTTCTTGGTCATCATTCTCTCACAAACAAGGTTATGAGTGGCACTGGTTGTTGGAATACTAGGATCACTGAGAGGGGGGGTGAATCAGTGATCTATAAAACAAGAAGATCTTTTAACCATTCAAAACTTTAACTTTAAGTCATTAGCATATGCAAACATGATAACATCAACAATATGACATGTATGTGCAACAGATATAAGATATCATAAACAACAAAGCATATGCACACATTTAGACACTTGACACAATGTTTTATATGGAAAATCCCTGTAAGGGGTTGCTGATTCCTGGATGGGGAGAAGCGCAACTTGGATGCGGTATCCAAGTCTGGAAGGCAAGATTTGACATTGGGGTCGGGAGCCCTACGGGGGTGGTTTTCTACCGCGGTTGAGTCCTCCAACTAATAACTAATATGGGCGAATAAGAGTAGCCCAACCGTTCTAGAGTGAACGTTCTACAGTGTTGCTTGCATTCGCAAGAGCGAAGTGTCATGGTGGAGAAATCCAAGGAGGCACAAACCAGCATTCAGTGAGCAGTGAGTTCAGAGCAGTGTTGAAGCAGATGTGTGTGTTGA
>MU225653.1:2595861-2609063 GCA_018584345.1 Thuja plicata | reverse complement strand
ATAAAAACATTTAAACAACAAAAACACTTGTAATCTTAGCATCATGAATCATGATCATACCATCATATACCTCAAGTGCAAGTTCAACGTCAAAGATTCAAGAATCAAAACATTAAAATTAAATCATTACATCAGTTCAAGTATCATTGTTTTAAGTTCAACTAATGGATTAATAATTTATTGATATTCTTCTTCTTCATCATCATCATCTTCTATATGGAGCCTAATAAGACTCGAAGGTTAATTTTTCCCCACTTTTATCGGCGCAGTTTCTACCCCAAATTATTAAATGGGGGTTTGGGGGCAAAGCCCCCAAGACGGGGTCAAGATGAAAGACACAAAAAAAAGATAAAAAAAACCAGTGTTTTTTAAATTTTCTTGACTTGACAGCCGATTCATGCCCGTTCACACATGGTGATTCAGGGCATTTTTGGCACGAATCGCCTGAATCGGCGATTCATGCCAAAAAACCGCCGATCTGATTCACCAGCTCCCAAAAACTCAGGGAGGGTGAATCGAATCGCGATTCACACGCGATTCTTGTTACACTGATTAAATTAGATTATCATAAAGTTAATAATACTTAATTATTTATTTAATTTATAATATTCACATAGATATCTTAAAACCATCTATCTAAAAGACATGGACATATCAAAATGGTTATTGAGAATAAATAAGCATCTCTAGAGAGATATCTCTCAGCATCTTCTCGATAGATGTATATAAAATATCTATAATAGTTTTCATTTATTAAATTTCTCAATCAATAATACATTCTCCATTACAATGACTTTATACATTCTTCATAAGTTCAAACATTCACTCTTTATCTCTTCTGCACGCATTACTTTCAATTCTCTATCTTCTCTATGCACTATCTTCTATGATAATCATCCTGTACATGTTAAATGCATAGCTGACATGGATTATGCCTCAATACAATTACAAACAAGGGACGTGTCCATTCTTCATTGGTTGCCTCCTCACATGCCCTGTCACCTTTGGTATTACCATGCAGGTCTTTGTGCTGGAAACTCTGTCAGTATTTTTCAGCAGGTATCTATTGTTGCAGCACTCGTGGATACTATGTGGCAACTTCTGATCCTTACAACATCACGAAGAACCTTGCCTACATTATCCTGAATTCGGACATTTGTCTTGTTCTCAAGACAATTTAAAGAAGAACCTGGATCTTTCAAAGGCAAAGTGTTGGCAGGTCAACTCTCAAATTTTGACTAGTTCCTTCAAAACTTCAAAATTTTAGAGGGATTTTTGACTTGATAATGCAAGGGAAGGATGCTTTTGTACTTCTTAATCAACATCCCCGAGAAACCTCACTAACTTTTTTGCAAATTCTCATGCTGTGGTAGGTGCACTTTGGTTTCAGCTACTTTCATAGCATCTCTGGGTGTCTTATGCACTCCTTTTTCCCTAAATTCCTTATGGTATTTCTGATATATTATTAGGGCATTTTCTTTCTTTTTCAACTATTGGTTCGCCACATTCCCACACTCATCCATCTTACCAATGGTGGTGACCTGTGCTACCTGCTTTTCTTATACTCCACTCCACAGGCCACTAGTTGCCCCATTCTTCTTATGTTGCATCTTGTTCAACATCATATTGTGCCAGTGTGGTTTACAACCGATGATCCAATCATCTAACTCTTGCTTTGCTTTAGTTGTTCTATCCACGTAACTTAGAGAATAGGCAAAGTAGGTTGTGGTAGTATCCTTTTCAGTATGGAATCTCCCAATCTCTCGTTCATCTTTTGTCCTTTTGCAGTAAGTTATGATGGAAATTGGGTCATTATTTTAACTTGATACACTCTTAAGGCCTCTCCCTTGATCTTTATTTGTTGCTCCTTTGAAGATCTCATATGAACCACCAAATTTTGTACTATATCCTAGAGTCGTCTCTCAGTGGGCGGGCTTGGGCCAAGATCATATAGGGGCTTGGCCTACTCAATTTTTCTTTTGATTTTCCTTACTACTTCTAGCTCTACGCATTTGCTCAACCAACTTGATCTTGAATTTTGATGGTCATCCCCCAAGGTTTGTTTCTCGATTGGGGTTTATCTTTCTTATGTCAACCTTTTGCCCTCCTGTTGTTTGTTCAGTCATGCTTTGTGGCAAATATGACTGAAGAGACATCTTTATGTTGTTTGGGAGGCAGGGTTCTTATCTTTCCTAGGGGACCCTATGATATCTCCATGGTGGTCATGCACTTGTCTCTTTCTGGCCCTATTGCATTTCTTTCTCCTTTGCCTAAACCTCTATTTGATTTTGTGCCTTTTTTACCTAATTTTTTATTTTCCCCCTCATTTTGCACTTCTCCCGTCTTTCTCCTATTTTCCTCTTCTTTACTTTTCCTTCCATTCTCCCTTTGCTCATTTTTTTTCTCCAACCTTTATTTTTTGCTTATGGGCAGGCTTGGGCGAAGATCATATAGAGGCTTGGCCTTCTTAATGTTCCTTATGGTTTTCCACACAATTTGATCTTGCATTCTAATGAACATCTCCCAAGGTTTGTTTCTGGATTGGCTTTAACTTTCTTATGTCATTCTACTGTCCCGCTGCTTGTTTAATCATCCATGTGGCGATTATGATTGAAGAGACATCTTTATGTTGTTTGGAAAGGAGGTTCCTTATCTTTCCTAGGGGACCCTATGGTGTCTCCATGGTGGCTGTAGCTAATGAAGCACCCTATGGTCATGCACTTGTCCCTTTGTGGCCCTTTCGCATCCGTCTTTCTCCTATGGTGGGGTCAATTATTTGACTTGGAAGACTCTTATGACCTCTTCCTTGATCTTTATTTGTTGCTCCTTTGAAGATCCCAAATGAACCGACATATTTTGTACTATATTCTAGAGTTGTCTATCAATGGGCAGGTTTGGGCCAATATTTTATATTGGCTTGGCCTCCTCATTGTTCTTTATGATTTTCCTTACTAGTTCTAGCTCTACTTATTTGCTCATCCAATTTGATCTTGCATTTTTGGTGGACATCCCTCAAGGTTTGTTTCTGGATTGGGGTTAACTATCTTATGTCAACCTTTTGTCGTGTTGCTGTTTGTTTAATCACCTTTGTGGCGATTATGACCAAAGAGACATTTTTATGTTGTTTGGAAAGAAGGGTCCTTATCTTTCCTAGGGGACCCTATAGTGTCTCTATGGTGGTTGTAGCTAATGAAGTATCCTATGATCACGTACTTGTCTCTTTGTGGCCCTTGTGCATTTGTTTCTCCTTTTCCTCAACCTCTATTTGATTTTGTGCCTTTTTTACCTTATTCTTCCCCTCAATTTTGCACTTCTTCTGCCCTTCTATTTTTCTCTTTTTTTTTTCCGTCTTTCCTCTTCTCACTTTTTTTCCTCCAATCTCTTCTTTTCATTTTTAACTATTGGTCACTATGTTTCCCAGTTTTTCTTGATATGCAGCTTAGTGAGCTAACTCTTTTTTCTCTTTTGCTCTCTTCTCAATATTTTCCTTTTGGAGTGTTTCCTAGGAAATGAGAGTTGTTGCTTTTGTCTCCCTTTTGAGCTTTTCTCTTTGTTTCTTAAATTGTCTCTCTAACGCTTCTCTGTTCCCTTCTGTATTTTGTGCTTCTTTGCGAAGGGAGTTCATGTTTTCTGTGACTATCTATAACTAAATCCATCTATTTGCTCATGTTGTGTTGTTACTTATTTGTTGATGGTCACTTACCTCGCCTCATACATTGGAGACAAATTTGGCTAAACTACTAATTCTTTTGAGTACAACTTGAGCACACAATACAGAAGGGAACAATTTCTGTGTATTTAAGTCCAATTTTTGTAGGATTAGGGATAATTATACTTACATTAATGATTCTTTGTTAGATTTGGGGTGGACAAGACATGCCTAATTTGGTAATAAGTCATAGCTCTCATATAAATATCCTATCTGATATGGAGTTTAACATCTATTTTAATGTTGATAATCCTTAAGATCCCTTCTTAATCCTTTTATTAAATTATATCTTTCTAAGAATCTGATCTTAGTGAGGCAAACAAATTATTTGTTTCCTGTGTGCATGCTTGCGTAAGTAAGCATATAAAAACACAGTTTGTTAGTTTCTTCATCTTTTAGGGATATTTGATTTGTTTTCTCTCTTGATAAGTTTTTATCACCCCAATCAACAGAGGGATTCGACCAAGCCCGGCAAAGGATGGGGATGAGATTGGAGTTACCGGGCTGATCTCATGAATAAAGAAGCAAGCCGGGGGGAGGGACCGAGGCAGATCAACATGAGTTTATAGCATTATAGGAAAGCATGCTCCCTCCCATTGATCCCAAATGGAATAGGTGGGTCGACATGGCCCTGGTCGCCCTAACCTATTGATAGTCAGCACTGCTGTGGGGGAGCGGTCCCATCGAGAAAAGAGAGGATTTCCATGGCTGCTGTCTCATGGTGACCCAGAACTATAGTTCTGCGAATGCGGAGGGATGGATTGATTCGAGTGAATACACGGTTGGTGGGCTCCCTATCCATATCTGCTTTTGACGCTAGATCGGGGCAAAAGATGGTCGTGTTCTATAGTGTTCAGTGCCGCCAGATCCTAAAATAAGGCGGCGGGTGGCCTCTCTACGCCTCTAATCAATCTGGTTCGCTTATCCTGAAACTAGGTATAAATGGAGTTGCTTCCTGTCCCCGATTATCCAGTCCTTCAGGTTGATAATATAAAAACACAGTTTGTTAGTTTCCTAATCTTTTAGGGATAATTGATTTGTTTTCTCTCTTGATAAGTTATTATCACCCAAATTATTCTGGATTTTGTCTTAAGAATTCTCTGTATCCAGATTTTTTGTTTATGCTGGCAGCACAATATGGTAGACGTCATTTTTATTTATGACAACATGGGTTGCAGGTTATAATGAACAGTAATGCAGTATGCTTCTAGATAATCTTCATGGGTATGTAATAGTTGATTCATTATAATGAATATAACTTGCCACACTCAGGCTTTTTTTGCAATATATTATTCTATTGAATTTTCATGACAATGAAAAAAAATCATTGAAAAAGGATAGAATTCACTTGGAAATGTTCTTGCAGGCAGTGAGCGGAATGCATCAACATTGACTTTTGATGGGGTTGATCGGATGGGTGTTCGTTTAGCTGAAGAAGTGAGATGCCTCTCATATCAAGGATATTTAAAATTGTTGTATTATTACTATCATAATTTCCTTGTTACCATATTAGCAACAAATGGTTTTTTACATCGGTATCATGTTATGCTAGTGTATTTGTATTTTGGAGTTGGATAGAACTTCTATTAGATGGTAAACTGTTGGTATAATGACATTTGCTGAATTTATGGAATGGATTCTACAAATAACAGGTTAAGTCAATCATAGAGAATAAACCTGGACTTAAAAAAATATCATTTGTTGCTCACTCCCTGGGTGGCTTGGTAGCAAGGTATGCTATTGGGATACTATATGAGCCACCTTTGCAAAGTGATTATGGAGTGCAAAACAGTTGTGATTCAGATTTAATTGATTGCAACATCAATCATAATGTGAAAGAAGAGTCGAAGGGTAGAATTGCTGGTTTGGAGCCTATAAATTTTATAACTTTTGCAACTCCTCACCTGGGGTCCAGGGGACATAAGCAGGTAATTGTGATTTGGTACACATATTTTTCCTTCAAATATTTCAATTGATAATACTGTATTTGAAGTTCTATGCACTTTTAGATTAGAAATTTAGTTTTACGCTTTTTTTATCTTATCACTGATTAGAACTTTTATATGACAAATAATATTTATATGTAAATTCTAGTCTAATTTCTGTACTAAATTAGAATCAACTATCAACAGCCTTGGTTTTGTATATGTTTCTTACTAAGAATCATTGGGAAATTATTTGGGTATTCACCGTCTTTTATTGCAGTCATGGTAAAGCTTATGACATCTTCTACTTTGACTTTATTAAACTAGAGAATGATTGGGGAAGTTACTTGCACATAATGAAGATTGAAACTTGGCTGCAACCTCAGTGCTTCTAGAATCTTCTTAATGCTTGTTCTCTTGCAGTTCTCATGTATTCTTTGAGAACTTACTACCAAGTTGGATCACTGGAAAAAACATTTTTCAAAAGTTGGTCCTTACTCAAGGAAACACCATTCTAAATCATCCCTTGTCAATTTTATGAGTAATAGGAATCGTGACATTACAAGCCTGGAAGAAATTATCATAAATGCTATTTTATCTTTTTTAACTTGATTCTAATCAAAGATTTGGAGGAAAGTTTCCATTGAATAAAAAAGTACTAGAGATTGATAAAATCATCTTGCATTTTTCCATGTTGTTCCCATTGCCCGACAGATGTTTCCTGTATAAATAACTAAGAGTTCACTGAAGTATTTTTTTTTTGTGTAAGAAAATGAAAAGGCCAAGATATGATGCTAACAGCCATTACGTAAGAAATACACTGCTTGAGATCATATCTTACGAAAGATAAGAATAGTAGAACAAATGTCACATTTTGAATGAAAGAAGTGATTGTAATTGTTAGTGGTAATTCAAGTTTGTTCTAGTTGAAGATTTGGGGAAAAAAGCTCATCAATATGAAAAAGGTTTAGAGATTGATAAACTGTCTTGAGCTTTGCCATGTGGGTTGCCATAATTTGATAAATGTTTCCTGTCTACAGAATGCTGAGTTTTCCAAAGTAAATTTTTGTGTGGGGAAATGAGAAGGGTGAGATATGATGCTAAGAACCATCACATATGGTTTTCATGCAACTTTTATTGGTGAAAGTTGAAACTAGTTAAAATTTATATTTCAAAAGTAAAGGTTTACAAAAGATTATTTATGGAGCAAAATTAAAAAGTCCAATGGAGGCTAATACATTTGGAGTCTATTTTTCTTCCTCCTAAGCTGATCTTGAAAATTTCGTATAAGAACAACATTTTGCTGACTTCTAATCCGAATTAAACTTCTGAAACTAGGGACCTCATTTGAAGTTCAAAGTATTTTTTTCTTTTCTTTGATCACTTCCTTATCTGTGGTAACTTCTGATGCCATGATCGACTGGTATCTCCTCTGTCAAAGTCACTCAAGATTTTTAATTGGCCTCAACTTTTGTGTTAACCTGTGCCCAGCAAGTTGGATGTGGTATTTTACACAATTTATATACTTTATAGCTTGTCCTAGGGATGTGAACCTAGTGGTCTGTTATGAGAGCCCCCATTCTGTTTTAGTTCTATCTGCACCTGTGGGTGAGTTCTTGTATATTGAAATAGTGGCCATCACTGTGTGATCACATCCAAATGTGCTGTGGTATTAACAAGTGGAGGAACAGCCATGCCCCAATGCTGCCACTGCTTACTTCCAAGAGATTTAAGGCTGCCTTGCATGGTAATTCTTACTTTTAGAAGAGTTATCTTGGCAGCTTGTCCTCTTCTCTCCATCCGTGGTGCTATGCAGTCGCCCGCATTGACACAATGTGTAGGGTGTTCAGTACCAGTGTCAATAGAAAGCATAATTAAATGAAAATAAAATTACAAAGTTTTCTACAGAGCCAAAAGATAGATTGCATCACAAAACTAAAGCAGTAATGGAAGGAATTACTCCAGGATATCTCTAAGAGGATTTTGAATGGATATTAGTAATTGGTGATTGCATGTAGAGAGGTTAAACATTTGTTTAGAACAAAAAGGTTGCTTAAAAAGATGCCAACTCATGACTAATTATATTGAACCAAATGTCTGAGGTTGATTTCCCCACCAAATATAATTGCTAGAGAGCTACAAAAATACAGTTATGATTAAATTGCAAAATACGAGCTTAAGAGAAAATAACTCTCAGTAAATGATCATCCTCTCAAAATTGTCATATGTGAATAAATTTGTCATGTTTATGAAAAAAAAATGGCCTACAAAATGCTTTGGTAGGCACACAAAAAAAGGGTTTGTCAGGAACTCTGAAGACATTTGCTTCTGTATCAGATGCACATTTTTTCTCTTTTCCTGTACTCTCCCATAAACCCTTCAACTCAAGTAGGTTGCCTAAATTTCCTTCAGACTTCTGAGGCTTATTTTATCATTAGGTGATCATTTGAAAACCCAGAACACATAGTTGTTCTGCTGGGGCTTCCATGCTCTAACCACTTCACAGATTGAGATAACACCTTCATGGGGTCAGTATATGGTATGTAGACTATATATCCTAGCCCTATTTTCTCTTATTTTTTCCTCTCATATGTCACCGATACCTTGTTAGCAGAGACGCCAGATACTCCCCCCTTTTTACCCAGATACACATATCCGTATCAGATACCGGATACTGCAAAAATTATCTCATCCATATGTGATATGCCTGGATACTGCATTTGGATATATGCTAATACAACATTATATTTTGGTCATATCTGATATGTGTGACTACTCTACCATGCCATTTAGAGCCATATCTGGTGTAGGATTATTAAAAAAATTGAAACATTAAAAATTTGCTCTCTCTCTCTCTCTCTCTCTCTCTAAAAGATGTTAACAAAATAAAAATATAAAACAACTGTAATATTTATATGTTATGTTCTAACTTCTATCTCTTAATGTATAAATAGATATCATCGTTTTTATAGCTGTTTTATACATTCATTTCCATATTACACGGGGTTGAAATTTTGCTATTACCATTTCAGACACCAACTTCAATTCCGTGCCATTCTGGTTGCTAGATTAAAATATGCCCTGATTTTAATCTCTGCTACTCTGAAAGTGTTACTCTCGGAGGGATCTATCCTCACATTTTAAGCCAGAGCAAAAAATTCCGAAGATAAGAGAAAAGCAGAGGTCTAACTATTAATATGGGACTGAAGGTAATATTCTTCACTGCACTGTTTAAACTGGTAGTCACATAATAAACCAAATCAGAGCAAGGATAGCCCTGATGGGATTAATTTCATGCTAAAGTCCTGATTGCAGTGATGTCCATGCCAGTCCAAGCCTTGACTTCATAGAGCTCTGATCCTAGGAAATTATCAGCATCTGCCTAAACCACTCAGGTTACCAAAACTGATGAACATAGTTTGTCATTGCATAGAGATCTGTAAAAGATCTTTTACTGATTTTATTTATTGCCTGACTCATTGCAGAATATTTATGGGGCTCTCCTAAAAACTGTGGTAAACAGAGTAACAGTATGTGGGAGTATCACCAACAAGGTGCTTTCCCTCTGCCTTCGAGAGGGGCAGCTCCTCCATATGATAGGGGTTTTGTATCATTTACTTTTTACCAGAAAGTGTAAAAAGAATAGGAAAGTGAAAGGATGAGAAAAGATGATAAGAAGGAAGAAACACTAGGTGGTCTAAATGTGCGGAGGGAAACTTAGATAGCTCAGGCAAAAGGAACGTATTGTGAATCTGAAACCTCATTTTTAATGTCAACAGAAATGTGTGAATGAATTATGCAGTTGAACAATCAAAATCTCATAGAAACACAGTTTTTATAGATCAGATTCAGCAACATGCTGGTGATACTACAATCCACCTTTCAGCCGTAAGCATCAGAAATTGTGAAAGTGAGAGAAAATAGGACAGACAACCAATTTGATTTACTGGGTATGCACTTGACAAGCTGAAAATCAGATTTTGTAAAAGAAAAGTTCACATCAATTCATGTGGCAATAACTGCATTTTTATTGACATTAATACAAATATTAAAAGAAGTGTTATCATCCGAAGAGAAAAAGCGTATGCTGATTTTTGATAGAAACTTAAATCTGAATCCCAAGACTTTTCTAAAAAGCCAAAACAGACTTCTGAAAACAATGCAACATGTGCTGCGAAGCTGCGAGGGAAACAAAAACATAGGCAAAAATATTGGGATTGGGGGTTGGCCATAACAGAAGAGGTATTGGAGGTTGAGCAATGGGCATGATAGGATAACAAATACAATGGCAAGGCTGGTGATAGATGTGAACTATAATAAGATGGAGAAGTCCCAGATAACCTCAACAAGAAGGGGAGAGAAAAGTTAGAAGATAAAACATACTCAAGAAGGGAAAACTTATAGTAGATAGAAACAGACAAGACATAAGAATAGAGCTAGGGACATGGCAGGAACATAGGGAATATATCCAAACTGTTAAAGCTAAAACCAATAACTTCTGGATGAACACTTTGATTAGCTAGAAGATTGGCTGCCGTATTGCCCCTCCTAATGTGTTTGAAATCAAAATATTTTAAGTGTGTTTGGAGTGATATGGTATCTTGCATAATGAGATTCCTTCAGTTGCGATAACCTTCATTATTAAACTATTAATATCCACAATAACTAGGTTCGAATCCTATTGACACATTCCTCCAGCCCATTCTTAGAACGAAGAGAAGATCTTTGAAAGGTGCCTTGACTGCTGCCATATTATTGGTAATTATGGTAATATTTATACCATAAATAGGCCCGTGAGTTCTTTATGATCCCCAAGGACGTCTCGTCAAGCCAGTAAGTTTGAATTCGATCCAATAGTGTAAAGGGTGTTCTCATTTTACCAAATGCTTCATCTCATTATTCATAGTAACCCCTTAAGCAGGGCTGCACTTTTGAGCCGCTTCCATCTGCTATACAACCACTGTTCTATTTTGGTTTTTTTCTTTCAAATCTCTAGAGTAACCACGACAAAATTGCAGCCTCTTCTACAATCTTGTGTTTATAAAATGTTTTAGTTTCCTATTTGACCCTAGGTGTGTATATAATGAATCCCTGTATTGAAATCCTCCTCTTGTTCCTGTTGTAAACCCCTTTTGAAAAATTAATGAAATCTTAATTGCTGTACCTTGCTTTTGTACATCACACAAAACTAAGGATTGCCCAATCCCCTATAGAAAAACATTTAAGGACCATTTGTCAACTTAGATGACCACATTTTGGAACAGCAGTCCTCCTTTGAATGAAGAAATTGATAAGCTTAGTGAGAAATTCAAAGGAAGTTGCTTGCCCTAAAAGAATCCATAATCCTCTAAAAAATTTCTTAACTTCTTTGGTAAATCATGACTATCTAAAAGTATGTTAAGTCTTTAACATTATGATTTTAGAATTTAGTATTAGATATAAATCACCTGTCTGCGACATTTTACAGCTTAAGAGATGCATACTAAATTGAGTTCTGCAATTTTTTCTAGTTGTGTAGTTGTCGAGAGATGATTAGTGCGACAGGTGCGGGAGATTCCATTCTTAATTATTATTCCCATGTGCAAACTGTTGGAATAATTTGCCGTTGCGCCAAAAGCTTGACTGTCAACGCTCGATACAAATGCCAGATTTAACCCGACCCATGGGAGGCGGTTAAGCCATGTCACGAGTCCCCAAGGAGGTGTTGACCACCAAGTCAACAATCTCCCCCTCAGCACCCACTGAAGGGAGACTCGAACCCGTGACCCAAGGCTCTGATACCAATTGTTGGAATCATTTGCCGTTGCGCCAAAAGCTTGAACTGTCAATGCCCGATACAAACGCCAGATTTAACCCGACCCACGGGACGTGGTTAAGCCATGTCACGAGTACCCAAGGAGGTGCTGACCACCAATCCTTTATTGCCAATCCTTGCTGTTTTGTTACTTTTACACATGAATTCGGATTAAATTTCTATGGTTGAGTTTAACTACAATGTCTGAGACCATTGATCTATTTTCTTCTCATTGAGACACCATTCTTCTACATGGTTCTCTGACTTATTCTGTTCCATATCTTTACTGTACATATATGGTGTTCCTTCCCAAATCCATATTATCAAGACTCATAAAATGTTGCAGAGATGTATTGGTCATTTTGGTCGTCCATTTACCTTAACATTGATTGATCCTTTCAATAGCAACTTTTCTTTGCCTTTCACTTCATTTTGTTGCCTTTTTTTCACATTAGAACTGGTGCTTTAACTTGATTTATATTGTTTTCCATTTGGAAAAACCTTATTCTGTGCTTTGCAAAAACCAAGTTTTCAGACTCGGTCATCAAAACCAATTAATGGAATATAGTAATTTGATGATTGGAAATGATGTATTACAAGCAGTTGTGGTGCATAACTCAATTCTTATTATTATAGATGCGATCTTTAAACCTGCATTCATGCTTTATTGGTAGCCCTCACTAGTGTTCTCGATCACATTTGTGTGTTCTTTTTCTCAGTATGAGTTTTATTTGAAATCTTTGGTCAAGACTGCAGCTTCTGGAAGTCTATGTTTTGCTCTTTGGTTCTAAGCTTTTAATTTTTGTTTTCAAAATTGCAGCTTCCATTTCTTTGTGGTTTTCGTGCTTTGGAAAGTGCTGCAACTTACAGCGCACACTGGTTTGTTGGAAGATCTGGCAAACATCTTTTTCTTAGAGATAATGATGATGGAAAACTTCCACTTTTGCGTCGTATGGTAACTGATTATGGTGACCTGCATTTCATGTGCGTATTTTTGGAATTCTCTTTGATCAGATTATTGCCAGTGCTAGATGCAGAGTACATACTTATAAGTAAATTCCTTTCATGGTTTCTTGCATTTCCTAATTAAAGAATACTTGACATAAATTTTCATCCCTTCAGGTCTGCTTTGCGTTCATTCAAAAGGCGTGTTGCCTATGCAAATGTGAGGTATGATCGTATCCTTCATTTTGAAGACGTTCTTCAATAATTCTGTTGGCTTATGGGGAAATAATTTAATCCTTGAGTTTATGAACTCATCTAAGCATTTGTACATGTAAAATTCTTAATAATCACTTCAATCCTTAACTTCAAACAAAGATATGGTTGGCTGGCGGACTTCTTCTATTCGACGCCAAAGTGAATTGCCTGAGGTAAATATTTGTGTTTTTGTGAACTTAATCAATCATGTATTGTAGTTATTTTGACATGGGTTGATTGCATTATATCAATTTCAGCTGCGCAAGGTTCCTATAAATGAGAAGTATCGATACATCATTAATGTAGAGAATGGGGATTGTGCTAAGATTATTTCAAAATTATCTGCACTAAAAGATGATCATGTTACAGATCCAATTGAAGGTTTGTGAGTTTTTTACCTTGTTTTCCTTGAGATTTCTTTTACAGCATTATCTACTGTTAAGTTTGAGGATAGCTGCAAATGTAATAGCACTCTATGTTGTATGTGTTTTCCAAATGCAACAATCTCTCTTTCATTTATATTGGGAATGAGGCTAGGAGAGACATGTCCCTTCATGGGACATGTCTATTCATT
>MU225653.1:2581680-2592455 GCA_018584345.1 Thuja plicata | reverse complement strand
ATTTATGCAGCCTAGAAGCATGAGTTAAGATTAGAATGTCACATAGTATCATAAAAACTAAAAGTAAACATTTAAATTTGTAAACATAGCATCATGAATCATGAATCCATGATCATACCATCATATAATTCAAGTTCAAGTTCAACATCAAAGATTCAAAACATTAAAATTAAATCAGAACATCAGTTCAAGTATCATTGTTTGAAGTTCAACTAATGGATTAATAATTTATTGATATTCTTCTTCTTCTTCATCATCATCTTCTATATGGAGCCTAATAAGACTCGAAGGTTAATTTTTCCCCTTTTATTGGCGCAGTTTCCATCCCAAATTATTAAATGGAGGTTTGGGGGCAAAGCCCCCAAGACGGGATCTAGGGGCAGCGCCCCTTGTGCGCTCCATGTCGCAGTACAGGGCGGCGTATACGGGCAGCGCCCCTTGTGCGCTCCCTGTCGCAGTACAGGGTGGGGTCGAGGGGCAGCGCCCCCACGGGGGTTTTCAGGGACAGCGCCCCCAAAAGCTCAACCGACTTTAATTATTTTATAAAGGCATCGAGAGTTGTTTTTCACTGGGCGAAATTTGTCACAAATACGCCATAAAAAAACTGTTTTAAGTCAAACCGCGGGTCAAATTCGCGCCAAATTCGCACCAAATTCGTGTTTTTTGGCAAAATTCGCCCGGGTTCGAATCAGCTTAACCCAGGTTCGAATTTGGCATTTGAAAATTTGGACCCTGCCTAGGAAATTCGAACCCACAGGTGAACCGGACCCGAATTTCAAACTGGTTCGAATTTCCCAGGGTCCGGAGGGGCCAGGGGCCGAATCTGGTATCTTAGAACAAAATGATTAAATTTTGGATGATTGGTACCTGCACACAATAGTAATTTTAAAAAGGGTTGAACAGCCTTCTCCACTTTGTGTTTAGCTTTTCCCACTTTCTTGTGATGAACATTGAAAGGATGATATGTTACATCATATCTAGTATATATCTTTAATTTTCATCATTATAGGCTATAGAGTGGTTGGGTTTACATAAAATCAAGAGCCACCTTGACCTCCCTGTGAAGAACATATTTTAACATGATTCTAAGAAATGTCTACCACTCTAGTTATGGATACAAGTATTTGTTTTGTTGAGAAATGATTGTGTAAAAATTACAATGTAATTTTATGACCCATGTTTTAATTCTTATTAGGCTTGTATGTTAAGGTTACAATTTACAAACTATTGTTGTGAAGCATTATACCTATTTTATTAATTCCCTATATGTGCTGGTTGGGTTGACGCATATTACCATCTCCACCCATAAGTTAGGCCTTAGCATGTTACATCCTCTGTGCATCTTTTAAGCATTAAATTTTGTTAATTTAGAACCTCAGCTCACAGATGATTGAAAAATAACAAGTATTCATGCCATCTTAAACCAGATTTCTATGACTCCTGTTGCATTATACAGGGAAAGTTTCCTCTTATAATTTTGAGTTTTTAAAAAAAAATATTTCACTCAGTTTTTATTTTGTGGAAAGTGAAAGCAAAAGTTAAAAAAGAAAAGGTATTCTAATTCCAAAATATTGATAGATAATATCCTTAGGAACCAAAAAAACTAAAAATGAGTGATCCACAATGGATTAACTGAATGGAAATGTGTAAACGGGAAAAACTGCAAAATAGAGACCAAAGAAATTACACTAGCTTATTCTTAACCTTGCTGCAGATTCACAGCTCAACGTTCACCTTCCAAGTCAGAGCTTGAATAAATGCATGGTTAACATGATCTTGTGAAAATTATCCCTTTTTTGTATCAATTAACTGTGCTAATTTTGATGAAACAAAGTAGCAAAATTCAAATTTTTATACATGATATTATCTGTACTTGCAATTTAAAAAATTAAAACAATAATGATTTCAAATGCATTCATCACAAATTGGACCTTGCAAGAATGGAAGAGGACAACACATAACATGTAATCCATTCATTTTTTCGAAGAGACAAGAAGTATTTAATTGATTTCCAGCTTTTTGTTTAATGCTTTGGCCTTAAAACAAAGTTGCATAATTACCATCTTAACTCGAGTGGTGACCTAATTTAACCAAAACACTTACAATTTGACCACATACATTACCCAACATAATTGACACTCGCATTATATGTTTACATTGATTCATTGATGAATTAATTTAAGGAACAACACCATGTAAGACCTCAAAGTTTTTCAACTTGGGGCCAACCCCAGTTATAGGATTCAAAAAACATTTACATCCTAATATTGATTAATCCATCAATGAAATAGTTAAATGTTCTGCTATGCAAATGCATAAGTGACTTGATAATCAGACCACATAAATGACAAATTATTCTTTTGACACAACAGTGTTTGCATTTTAAAGTATGATCAATCCAATATGATTAATTGAGAGATGTGCATGCATATATTTAAACATTATTGTTTTGAGACTAACATACCTTATCATCACTTCAGTAAAGTATTAGTGAATCGCATTACATGTCACAACGCTGGATTAAACATATTTTTTGATTTAGCAACATTGAATTTTAAAACTAACACAAAGTGTAATATGACAGAACCATTACATAACATATTTGTGCCTATTTTGGAGACAAAGATCCCCATGAATGAATGATTAGGTCTTCGATCATTAAGTGCCTCTGTGAACCTGAATACCTAAGAAATTGATGTCAGCATTTATGTATGAGATATCTTTGTGCCTTCAAACACCTAATTTGTGTAATTTGGAATTGAATATGATGATTATGAGAATATGTGGTCCATCTGTTCTGAAATTACGCGATGGATGTATAATTACCAGTGACAAAATTGGGGGATAGCACATTGCATATGATAACAATGATTGCATTCCTAATTATCTGATATTTGGCAATTATTTTTTTGGACATGATTGTTTTGTACTGAATGCTTCATCATATTGTTGCCTCTACGTCTTCCCAAAAGATATATCATTTAGAAAATAAATATGGAATACATGAGCAAGGATTCAAAATATGATAATTGCATGTTAGGAGATGTGAAGTAGATGATTTAGAACAAGAATTGAGACATCTCCTGGAGAACATTGATAAGGAGAAAAATTCTATATAGTAGCTTAGCATGACTTACACCTACACTCTTTTACCAAAGGTGGAGGATATTACAAACCAAAACCAACTTATCCTTATGAGAATTGGTTGAATAGTTAAATAATAAATGAGTATTTGAGGAAGAAATGTCAAAAACTCGCCATTGCTATGACAGGTCACAGAACTGGTTTAAATAGCTAAATAAGAATTTCTATGACGATTGCCATGTTGGATTATTCAAAAACATCTCCAGTGATGCTGCCAAGCTTATTTTCATGGCTCGCTATAATGTTTTCTTATGTTTTATTGTCTGCTGTACTCCAGAACACTGTCATGTGGTATCCTAAGAGTATGAACTGATTCAGTTTTCATAATAGTAGAGAAACAACCATACTTCTCTCTTGAAAGTATGGCATTTACATAAAGCACGGAAAAATAAGCTTTTATTTATTAGTTCTGTTATCTCTCATTTGCTTCTTCTTTGGTCAATGCTGATCTCTGATTTATTATTAATATTACTTCCACACATATAACACATCTAGATTCTTATAAGTGTTATCCTCTGATGTTTATTGGGATCTTTTATAAGACACTCCTGACAGTACTGTTAAGCATGCAAAAATAGGATAAACTCACAAGAATGCCAACTGATACTTGGTATGACATTGTAATACACGTGAAATATTTATGACCAATGATTGCTGGGAGAGCCATCTTGCATTATTTTTTCCCCAACAACACTTGAAGGTGCAGCCGTAGATTGTTAAATGGGAAGTTTGCTTTGAAAAATGTGTTTTATATTAAACTCAAGGAATATTGATACTTAACAATCTCAACATCACTAGAGAAACAATCTCCAAGATTGGCTTTGACAAATAATGCTCAAAAGTTCTCTCCTCGCGTAAGCAGCAGAGAATTAATCTTATGAAACATTACCTTGCATCTTGTCTTCTGTATGAAATCTCCTATGAACAGTTGAATTGTTTTCCAAATAGTATTGCAACTATTTGTGATCATCTAGTTATTGGGGAGAGATCCTCATCAAGAATTGGGAGAAATGCAGTTCATTTCAGCATGTAACCATGACTCTACAGTCTTGGCATGCCTAGACTTTTAGAGGACATGACTTTTTTTTTACTCCTATTTGCTGCTTCTACCATGCAAAGAAATCTGTTATGCCAAACCTTGTGTTGCCTTGATTTGATTGCCAGACCTTGGTGAAGTACTGGCCACCCCAGGATTTTACTTTTTGTGAAAACTTTTGAGTTTGAAACAGTTGGTGCTGTCATTTCCATTCACTTTGGGGCTACAGCCCCCATCAATTATGCAGTCATAGAGAAATAGCATAGGCATAATCACTTTGTTATATAAATCTTTGCAATAAGGGCCTTAACCTTGAATAGACAACTTGCACCAATTTTGCAAAATTGATGATTTATTGGTTTGTCTCTCTTAGTTATCTGATGTGCTTGATTTAAATTCCATCTTGCCATGTTGCAACTCTTAATTCAAAAGATTCCCTGATCACTGTTACCCTTTTCTTGCCAAGGAAATAAGTGTCCATATAGGAGTAAAAGCTACATTCCAAGCATAATGGGGCTCCACATACTGTTTGGGAATGTGGTTAAAATACCTTGCCAGATGGCCTGCATTAGCTTAAATTGGCTTGAAAAAGCCTTGCAATTACTATTAAATCAAATTAGCTGAACCTTGCTTGAAAAGTTATTGGAGGTTTTGAATCCAGTGCAAAGTAAAATTCGACTCTTGAATCCTTGGGAGTGTGCAAGTGTTCCATGGTACTGTTGGAATTTCTTTCATCCCTCCTTCCTCCCCAAATATGTATCTTTTGAGCTCCATCTCAAGTATTTCATTAGTTGCATGAGGCAAAAAAAAAGAAAACTAGTATTTGTGCCTTATTTCTAAATTGTTCGCAATCACACTTTTCCAAAGAGTAAGACTATTTCAATGATTAATTTTTTTTCCAGATTTAGGCAACAGTAGAGGTCTGAAAACCAGAAGGGATAGGTAAGGAAGACATTTTCCCTGATTTTAATAAGTTTCCACATTTGGTCTAGCCAACTTGTAGATTCAACTTGAACAATAAGAAAAACGTATATTTTATTATTTTTTCTTCGCACTAACTATAGTAGAGTTAGTTTAGGTTTTAAAGTTGAATCGTGGAAAGATCCTTGTACATAAAATTCTTTCATATACCCTTTGACAATAGTTGCATCCAACAAACAGACAAGGGTGTCTGCTGCAAGCACATGCATATATGGCAGTAGAAGTAGAATGGGGATGTTAATGTTGATTGGAAATGCATAGATGATGAGGGAGGAGCCAACTTTATTAGATTCCAATGCGATGAATTATTTCTTCCCTCTTATTTTGGCATGTCGGTGAATGATAATCTCAACTGTTAGAGGAAACCTTGCAAGATTCTTTCAGGTTATTGAGTCTTTCTTTCTTCTTGTTGCACAATGTGGATCTCTTAAGAGGATAAAATTATCTTGCAAGATGCTTTCAGGTTATTGAACATTTTGAATCTCAATAATTGTATTAGGAAATCTTCTATCCTGCTATAGTTGGGAATTTTAGATGTATTCTCTTGTTCCATGTATACTGTTATAAAAATGTTGTTGTTGATCTGTCTCTCCATGCAAGGATCATAAAATTTAATTGTCAATAGATGTATTAAGTAGTTGCATTCCAAAGTGCATCCATGAACATTTATTCTGATAAGACAGGAAGAAATTGTACTAATGTCAACTGGTGCTGGTGACATAAGTATGTTAGTGGAACTTGTAGGATATTCTATTACAGTAAAAATGGAAAGTGTATGAAGACTATGAGCTGGAAAAGCATCTAAATAATTTAAATAAAGAAAGCATAAGTAGAGGTAAATAAAAGTGGGTAAACCATAGCCACATGACAGACAACGATAAATATAGCCTTGAAATATGAGGATCCCTCAAGGGAAACAAGTAGCAGATGCAGATGAAAGCTGGAGATTACCCTGGAAATTTGCATTATCACATGTACAATGTATCAACATTTGGACCAGAACGATTGACACCATCCTCCGCCACCACAACTCATAATATGACACCCAAGATTGACAAGTCTCAGGGGGTAGACAGAAACTGGTAATGTGCTGTCCCAGACTGCAGGTAAATAGAATCAAAAGTTTCCCTGATACTGAATAGAACTGCTATATCCTAACACAAGTTGTGCAGAGGTAGACTTCATTTGTGGACAAGCTCCATCCGGCAGATCCTTTGTAGAGTGTTTAAAAATTAACGGAAACTACACAAAACATGCATACTCCTGTTGAAATTTATAGAATTGATTCTAGAACTTGTTGGCTGTGAAGGAAAACTGGATTTAAATTAGGTGAATCTTCCATATTTTTGTATTGTTGGTGTGAAGCTTTTGACTGTCGAGGTAAAGTAAACTATTTTTCTTTCCACGGTATGAGTACACTGTGTCCTTGTTTGGATATAATGTTTTGTAAGAGTGAGTTACTTGTGCTCCATCTAAGTTAGTTCCTGTTGTCCGATACTCAAGGTCAAATATCATCAAATTACAATCAATTGAACAATGACCAATAACTAGTTGAAAGGTGATTTTTTTTTTGGATCGGTATAAGGCCGTAGCCAAAAATTTATTAATATAAACTGTAATATACATAGTCTCCATTCATTGCGGGCACTGGTAGGAAAGAATGGAGAAGAAAACCTCCAGTCTAGCCCGGGACCGAGGTCCAGATCATTCTATTTACATTTACTTATGAGGGCATTCCCTCATTTACAAGAAAATGGAACTAGCTATTTTAATTTTGAACATGTCTATCTATACTCTATATTATAACCTTCACTTTTCCAAATGGTTTATTAAAGCCTTTGCCCTGATCTGGTCTTTACATATGAAGGAGCTTTGTATTTTCTGATTCTTCCATTTGTGGTCCTTAGTCTTTGTCTCAGTTGATCCTTGTTATAAGCTGTTCCAGTAGACAGCTACTTCATCCACCTATTCCTGTATACACCAGCTTAGCAGGAAAATGCTTGACAAACCACACTTATTAGACTTTAAAAATTTATCATCTGTCTTTTTAAAACTCCTTTATTACATCTGTAGGGTAAAGTTAGTCCACAGATTCATTTCCAAATACCAATGCAGCACTCGAATATTCCTCATATCCATAAATTTAAGTACATATCCTCATTGCTAAATACATATCTGTTGACTACTTAATTACTGTATACCTTATGGGAATCCATATAAATATTCGTCTATATATATATATATATATATATGCATATTTTCATTAACTAGACATCTAGTCCCTGTTTCAGGTCGTCCTTATTTGGAAATTTCAATCGACGAGTTCCTCTGTTAAAGAGGGCTTAAACATCATATCTAATTGGTTCTCCTCCTACAACATCCCTGATTATTAAAAGACTAAATACTGAAATCCCTAAGCATTCCTATATCTTAATAACAGATTGCATCCCCTGCCTAAGTCAGTTTACATGTCTATCTATCATTTGGTCAGTAAGCAATAATAATCTTTCAGATACAGTGAAAGTGTATACCTGTAGACAATCTTATCCTTGATGGTTCATAAGAATAGGAACAGAAAAGGGTAATAATACAACATATGTAACAAGTAACAACATAACTTCCAACATCATACCATTATAACATGAATAAAATACCATTTAATGTTACTATACTTAACATATGCCTAAGTAAAAGGGAATATGTTTAAATATATATATATATATATATATATATATATATATATATATATTCCAATCCCCATATTTTATTCATATACATATATAAATATATATATATACATATATATATATAAATCTATGTATATATATGTACTAACTGTGAAAGTTAACTTTATCCATTAGTCTAAGCTTCTAAAAACTATACTGTTTGTAGTTTAAAGAGAACCTTCGAAAATGACACATTGGTATCCTAGTAATTTCTTACCTGAAGTCATACCATACTGGTATGTTTTGACATCAAGATAAGAGATTACAATGATATCCCCGTCTGAGGCTTTCTATATTCCTGCTGCCTTTGAGATTTATCTGGTGAGTAGTCTATATTTATATATCAAAAACAATGCAGTTACAGTCTTTCGTCGTAAAATGTAAGGTTCCTATATCTGTGTTCTCTCATTTGTCACTTTCATATTATCTACCATTAAAAAGGGAATATAATCCTTTATTGTCAGAATTATATATTTTTTCTCCTACCTCCGTTTGCTATAATTAATCTATTTAACATTCTACTAATTACTATTTGACACTTAGCCTCATGACTCGTCTATATTTAACACATGTTGTGTACCTTTTATATGTTTCTGTTTGTACATATTTACCTAACTACAGAACTCTGTTTTATTGTATTCTATTTCTACCCTATTTCTGTTCTTATTCCGCATTGCGCAATTTTAATATCAATAAACTTCATGTTTATATCCAGTTTCAAATTTATGTGTATCTATATGGATAGATACTATCAATAGATTCTGGAGATAAATTCATATTTTCAGATATATATAAAAGTTTCAGCCTGTATATATATATATATATATATATATATATATTTATATTTATATATATATTGAACTTAATACATATTCCTTGAATGAGAAAAGATTCCTACATATACTGTTCAATATTGATATTATGGCAGAGCAATTCACAATACTCTTAACATCTGTTCATTTTTAAGAAACACCTATTTAGGATATGAGTCTAATGCCTATTCGATATATAACTAGGGTATTATGACTTGAGAAGTACTTAATTGAGAAAATATTACCAGTCTAGTAGTCTTTTCTCTTCGTTTCCTACATAACCATATTTACTGATTGTGATGAATCATTCCCCTTTCCTGAGAATCAGAATTTCATCATCCATTTTCATCCCGTGTCCTTTTCCAGCTTTGGTACTCGGGCTTTTGCTCAGCCATCCTTTTTTGATGAAGACTGGTGGGTCGCTCTGCAATTGCTCCATATTAAGTTGATTGACCGTTGGTGGAATACTAAAGCCCTCTGCTTCAAAATAATGAATAAGCCAATTGGGCTCTAATGCAACCCTAACATGCTTCCATACTACTAAAAAGTGAAGATTTCTTTTGATCTCTTCCCAGTGATCGTCAAAGACTTCTGGATCCTTAAACACCAAGCACGGCCTACGGAGTACTTTACCATCATGTTCAAGACTCCCTATTGCCGCCTTCATATAGTCTTCGGGATATGGAACCATCTGCCTGAAATTGATACCGCTTACCACGGCCTCCAAACCACCTAAGATTTTACCTATGAAGAGCTTCCTACTTAATTCGATGGTTTCTGCCTTAGTATACCCAACTCGTAGTAAACATGATATAAAAACCCCTACAATGTCTCCATTATTACGTAATGTAAAACTGTAGTCAAAATTTACATCACTTATAGCCCGTTCCATAGCCCTTCTAGCCATATCATCCATGGGTTTTAGGATTTTGTTCCACCGTTCTGGTGTAATCTTACCTAAAAAAGTCATATCTCTAGTTTGTTTGACATGAAAAGTCTGCACGTTGGTATACATTTGTATTACAGCCACCAGATTAGTCTATTTCTATTAAAGATAAACACAGAGAACTAATTCAAAACTACGCAGCTTACCTTCGAGCTCCTGGTTAATGTGGGTATAAATGGTGTCTCTATTTAGATTTATAAATTGAGTGTGATAACAAAAAGGATTATATTATGTTTAATTCTTCCGTAACTCAAAAGCTCCATTAACTCTATTAATTGTGTACTGAATACCGTTTGAGTTAGCTACAATAATGATTGCGATCTTAATAATTAAGGAAATGATGGGAATTAGTTGCCCATTTTTAATTATTCTCTCTCCTATTATTTATGCAGAGTTAACTCTCTATATGTTTTTAAAAGTAGCAACCACAATCTCGATGGTTTCGTAATTATTACCTTAATAATTATTCTTATATTATCATGATTGATATTTATTTATGATTATACTACCATTTCTTGCTTCATTCATTCCAAAAATCAGTACTCTTATATTAGATTGATTGATATTGTCATTTATAAAGAGAAAACAAAAATCCATTTATAGCTTTTCACCTATATAAAACATATCTACATATAAATATGTGGGCATTGCCACACATTAACTCATACATATATCCTATGTATTCGTTAAATCATAAATGACTGTTCATTTTTGTTGTGAGGTTTTCACACCATCACCCCATTGCAAATGGGGACCCCCTCTTTTGCAGGCAGTAGGAGTAGTGGTCTTAGGTAGTCTTTGTTGGCGACAGTTTTCAAGCCCCTTGGTCTAGCGAGTGAAGTTTGAGAGTTGGTTTTGGGCAATTTTGGCCTGCTGGGAAGTCAAGTCTGTCTAGAACATGGGCAAGAGTTGTGCTAAATCTTTCAGGAATATGGGATAAAAACCAAAGGATTCGTGATGAAACAAGTGTAAACCCTCTGAGAATCCTTGTTCCAGCTTCAAATTGATCTTAGAAAGTCGAAATAGATTGTGGGAGGTAGCTCTGCTGAAGGCGTGCTGAATCCTAAAATTTGGCTAAGTCCTGAAATATTTTAAAAACCCCCAAAATCTAGAATCTGCACCTTAACTCC
>MU225653.1:2560110-2578537 GCA_018584345.1 Thuja plicata | reverse complement strand
TTCCCTTGAATCATTGCATCTATGGAGGTAGCGCCGCTGGCAAGCTTTCATTAGGTTTGATCCCCGTCCATTTGCTAATCTTTCCATTCCATAGGAGTAGTAGTAAAGCAGTAAGTAGTTTAGTAGTGAGAGTTTTGAAGAGCAAAGTTGGAAGTGATATAAATTAAGGAGATAGATCTATTGAGTGTACATTGCAAAGCTAGATCCCATCATCATCATAGCGAGAATCTGATATCCTTGAATGAACAATGTAAGCCCGCCTACGTGATTAACCAGCAAATCACATTAATATAACTGAGTTAGTATCCACAGGTGTAAGGAACCTTGGAGTTTTCTCATGTCCTTCATGAGTAAATACTTTTCAAGAGAGGGTTGAGTGTTTGATATCCTGTATCAAATGTTCAATTCCTATATGTTATGTAGTGGTACAAAACTGACATCAACAATTTTCTCATTAAAAATGCTATTCTTTTTAACTTCTAGAATTTTAGTAAAGCAGAAATATCCCCAAATTTTATTATTCATTCTTCTTCATACATTTCATCACAGTGGATACAAAGTCCCACTTCATCCTCAATTACAAATTTATCGAACCAATTCGGTTCTCTGGTGATTCTAATATGCATAAAAATAAACAAAAAATTAGATTCCTTCTTATGGCTGGCAGCTCTGCAATATATATGTTTCTGTCCTCAACCATCATAATAGGAAAGGATGGAATGTCGCTATCAATTCCTTTGTACTACTGATATTCTCTAGGTCTAGGAATTGTTAAGTCTTCCCTAATACTTGCTATTACCTTACCAAGGTCAACAAGATATTTCCTTTTAAAAATTTTCCTACACAATCTCCCGATATCCCGAATATCAGGGTCATCATGTAGAGCTGAAGCAATAAACATCGCTGGGATGTCTGAGTTTACCTTGTGACTATTATCATTTTCAATATATTCACTCCCCATAATGATATAAACAACCCTTACTGTTATATCGTAAGTAGCTAACATCATCTTTTTAATCCTTTTGATAGTTATCTTTCCATCGAGGGCTATCTGAGATTTAGTACATCTCAGTTTGATTGCTGTAGCCATTAGTCTTCTTATAAGATAGCCTTATTTAATATTGAGACTTGGCTTCCTTATATAGCCCTACTTGAGGTGAATCCGTATTATTGATAAGTAGAGAAATGAAACAATTGGTCTTCTTTATTTCTGTCGATTCCTTTCTTTCATTGTTTGTTCATATTAATTTATCTCTTATTTATTTACACCTAATATTCAAGAAAAGACAAAACGAGCATTTAGTCCTCTATTGCCTCAATATTGCAGTCTATATTATTGTCAATGTTTCTAATATTCTCATTTAGAAAGGATTCTCTTCCTTATTTGACCTATATTTTTCTGTTCTTTGTTGCCTTCATATTCTATTCATGTATTCCTTAATTTGTTCCCACTATTATTTCCTCATTCCTACCTTCCGCCCCTTTATTGGCTAGAAGGTCTACAGTTTGGTTGCCTTCTCTATAGGTGTGGTTAATAGTATATTGTTTGAATAAAGCTAGTAAATTTAAGCCTCTCTTGATTAGCCCATTAAGTTTCTAGTTTTGTGTACTCCCCGTTTTGATGGCATTAATAATCAAGGATGAATCCCCTTCTATTTCTATATTATCTAGGTTCAATCTTTTGCATAACAGTATCCCTTCTATCAAGGTGTTACCTTCAGCTTCATTATTGGTTGCTAATCCTAAAAAGGATGATTTGGATGCAATCAATTTTCCGGATTCATCATGAATGCAACATCCTGTTCCAGCTCTACCTGGGTTTCCTTTAAAAACCCCATCAAAGTTTAATTTGAACCATCCTTCCGTGGGAGGTCTCCATACACAATTACGCCTCAAAACTCCCTTATCAACATCATGTTGGCCTACAAATGGGGGAATTTTTAATCCATACCATAGTTTCCTGATTTTCTCATCATTATGGGAAAAAACCATATCTCTCCTTCCTATCATATTGCAACTATTCACTACCTCTACTATACTAGCCTCAATTTTATTTAACAATTGATCTAAGTCTAATTTATTATCTTTGAATATCCTTCTATTCCTCTCCTTCCATAATTCCCATATAATTATGGATGGCGCTATATTCCATATTTTCCCATATAATCCAGAGTCTGTCTTCCTTGGCCATGATATAAGGATATCCACCAACTTGTTGGGGAATGCAGTTTTCCACCTTAGCTTATTGGCCAGCCATGTCCAACATTTGTACGAATAGTCACAATTAGTAAAAAGATGATCAATAGATTCACATTCTTTCTCACAAAAAACACACCTCGTCGGTCCATTATACCCTATTTTTTGGAACCATTATGCTGTCAAGATCCTATGCTGAACTGCAGCCCATGCAAACATCCCAGCCTTAGGTAGACAGTGTTTACTCCAACATAAGTCTATAGGTAGTGTTGTCTGGGTTTGTTCTAATTTATCCAAAGAATTGTACCCACATTTAGTACTATATTCTCCACTTTTGGAGTTGGCTCATATTATTCTGTCTGGATCCTTTGATGGGTTTAATTTCCTGCTCCTTATGATTTGTTCCACTTTACTCTTAAAAGCTTCTGAAATTCCAAGGTCATTAAGGGATTTCCATTTCCAACCCAAAGTTGGGTTATTATCATCTACCTCTATATAATCCTTCACATATATACCTCTTATATGCTTAATAACCTCAATTTCTGGATCATTATTAAGAATGGTACTAAGAGGTGGACATGCATTCCAAGAGTCTTCCCATAATAGAGCCTTGCTTCCATTACCAATATCCCAAGTAATATTATCTGTAATAACATCCCGACATTCTAATATGAAATTCCAGATCCGTGATCCTTTGGGGGGGGAATAGTGTCTGAAGATACTTAAGAGATCCCTACCATCTAAGTATTTAAATCTAAGGATTTTAGCCCACTTAGCCTCTGGGTTTCTGTACATTTTCCATACTAGTTTGGCTCCTAAAGCTATGTTTTGTTGTTTAATATTCTTTACATTCAAACCCCCTTCCTCCAGTGGTTTACATATTTTATCCCATGCAATTAAAGCTAACCTCTTTTTGTCATTAAATCCTTGCCAGAAAAAGTTTTTCAATTTTTTATTGATTTCCTTTTCTATTCCTCTTGGCATACTTAGACACATCATCTGATAGATAGGAATAGCAGAAAGTACCAATTTGATCATAGTTGTTTTTCCCGAGCTTGTTAACCATTTCTCTTTCCATGATTCAGTCTTTTTATCAATATTCTCTAACACGTTACTCCATAAATTTGTTGCTCTGTTACCCTTATTCAAGGGGAGCCCCAAGTATTTACATGAAAACTCCCCTATATTATATTCTAGAATCCTACATATTCTTTGTTGGTCCCCAATAGGTGTGTTTAGAAAATAGATTTCAGATTTCCCTTTATTTATCTGCTGTCCTGAGGCCGTAGAGTATAAATTTAGGATATTGCCAATTGCTTTAGCTCTTGTTATATTAGCCCTACCAAAGAGGAGGTTATCATCAACAAATTCTTGATGTGTACATGCCTCTATTTCCTTGGCTACCTTAATGCCCTATACCATGTTCTCGTTCTTTGCTTTAGTTAGGGTTCTTCCTAGGGCTTCTGCCATAATAACGAAGAGAAAAGGAGATAGGGGATCTCCTTGTCGAATACCCTGTGTGATACTTAAAAAACCAGTTGGGTTACCATTAACCATAACAAACATCTTTGGCCATGAGATACATTCAAAGATTAAGTTAATCCATTGTCTCGAAAAACCAAAGGATTCTAAACATTTACAGAGAAATCTCCAATCGACTTTATCATAAGCTTTTTTGATATCAAGCTTAATAAGCATGCTAGGGTTATGGTTATGTTGAATGGTATATATGACTTCTTGTGCTATTATTACCCCATCTAGTATGGATCTTCCGGGAATAAATCCAGATTGTTCTTCAGAGATTAGCATAGGCAAAAACATTTTTAACCTATTAGCCAAAGTTTTAGTTAATAGTTTATATAGTGTATTGCATAGAGATATAGGTCTATAATCATCCAAACTACCCGAATTAGCTTTTTTTGGTATTAATGCTATAAAGGTATTATTGATTTCTTGGAGTATCCTACCTGAGTTTCTCATGCCCTGTAATGCCGAGACCACCTCATCCCCAATAAAACTCCAAAATTGTTGATAGAAAAAAGTAGGAAACCCATCAGGACTAGGGGATTTGTCAGGGTGAAGATGTTTCAAGGCATATTCCACTTCGTCTTTAGTGAATTTAGCATTTAATATTTTGTTATGTTCCTTAATTATGATAGTAGGGATGTTTTTTAAAATCTCAGTTTGGGCAGATCTGTTCAATCCTTCCATATTATTTAAAATTCCCTCGAAGTAATTAATTGCCTCTTCCGCAATGCTCTCAGGATTCTCAAGTAAAGTACCATTTCCTTTTTTAATGCTTGTGATCTTATTGAAATTGCGTTTAGCCTTAGAGCTGTTATGGAAGAATTTGGTATTTTTGTCTCCTTCAGCTAACCATACTTCCCTAGATCTTTGTTTCTAGTAAGATTCCTCTTTTGTCAGTACATCTTCATAGCTACTTAACAATTTTTTTCTTCATTATAGGTTTCCTTTATTCATCCCATCTCTAAGGATAACCTTGTTTAATACTTCTATATTTTTCTCTGTTGTTTCCTTTTTTTCAAATATATTTCCAAAATGAGTCTTGTTCCATTCAATTAATCTATGTTTTAAGTCTTTGAGTTTTGCATTTAGAATAAAGGTTTTAGATCCTTTAAAACTTTTTTCTTTTCACCATTCTTCTATTTTAAGCATATAGTTTTCATCTTTAAGCCACATTTTTCAAATTTAAAGGGGTTCTTTTTGGGTGCTAGATCTTCCTCTAAGGTTAAGTTAATTGGAAAATGATTTGATCCTGAATGTGCTACAATATTAGCTTTAAGGCACATACCTAATTTAGTTAGATCACCAATATAAAAGAACCTGTCTAGTTTTTCTGTAATCAATTCAGATTTAATTCTCCTATTTGACCATGTATATGTGCCATTATCCAAGGGAATATCCATCCCATTGATCACTTGTATCCACTCTTTGAATTCTATCATAGTTTGAGTAGTACACTTAGAACCACCCGATTTTTCTCTAATGTCTAAGATAGAATTGAAATCCCCTCCTAGGAAAAGATTCATATCTGGGTATTTTTGGATGAAGGTTTCACTTTCCTTCCATACTATTCTTTTTTCATGTAGGAACTTAGGACCATATATGTTAATAATTATAAATTCTAAATTACTCCTAAATTTTTTGATTTTAGCAGCCATCCAATGAGAATTGGAGGCTAAGAAGGTTGGAGAAATAAACCTTGGATTCCATATAAAGGCTAATCCTCCAGATGCTCCTTCCGAATCTACACCTTTAACTTCCCATATTCCTAACTTTCTACTAAGATTAGTGTAGCCTTCCTCCCCTAATTTAGACTCTTGTATTAAAAAAAGGTGTGCCTCTAGAAAAGATAAACTTCTCTTCAGAAGGCGTTGTTTGTTAGGGGCATTTAAGCCCCTAACATTCCATGAAATTATTTTCATGGCGCCTTGGGAAGGTACTTCTCCTTCCCTGCATTCAGAATTGATGTAATTTTGACCTGTCCTAAAGCTGAACTGTCTTTTTGTCTTAATTCTTTAAGGGATTTCCTACCCCTCTTAAGTGAATGCTCTGGATAGTCTGGACTCTTTTTTCCGTCAGATGAAAGGGCTAAGCCTAATTTCCTTTCCTTGCTGGTCTCGGATTCGTGAACCAGATTGGGACCCAGGTTAAAATCTCCTTCGCTCATTGATTCAATAACTCTAAGAATGAGCATATCCTCAGAATCTTGGTTTAATCCTAAGAAATTATTAATTTCTTCTATCTCATTCTCATCTAATTCTTCATTAAAACTGTTGTTTATATTAAAATTTTTAAGATTACTTTGGTTATCCTGATTGCCTTTCTCAAAACCAGCCTCAATATGTTTAGGAATAATTTGTAAAGGCTTAGGATTAGGGTTTCCCTCTTGATTAAATTCATATTCCATTCCATATTTGTCATTAGAGTTAGTGACTATAGAAATCTTCCTAGGTTCGATCTTGTTTGAGGATTCCTCTATCTTATCATTTTGATATTGAAGAATATCTGTTAATGTTATGTTTTTGTCTAGTGCCATTATTTTCTTTATCCATTCCATTTTTTGTCTATTATTCTCCTCTATATCACTGGTTTCCTCTTCAGATATGTCCATCAAATCCTCATTTTTAGACATTGTATCCTTATAAGGTGTCATACAAAGATCAGACTGAACTCGTTTCTTAGGCCGAGATGATTTGAGCCTCTTCTTTGGGCCCTTACTATTATTTCCAGAATTCCAGTTTTCTTTGTTAATGAATTCATTTCCATCCGGGACCCCTGTGTTTTCGAGAGGTCCGACCATGATTTCATTGTTGGCTGTTTTATGCTCGATTTGTTTTTCTATAAAATTAACTTCTTCCTTATCACAACTCACTATCATATTATGTGATTTACCATATCCATACTCTTCTAGACCTAAATGATTCATAGTACTCTTATCACAATTCGATAAATTAGTTATAGAAAAACCACCACAATCCAGAAAAGCCACACCAGGAGTGATATCTACAAATTGTGGAAATATGGGATAGTTACATATTTCCCCTTCTTCAATAAGGGTAAAGTTAGGTGGTGGAACAAGAGCTACATTCCTATTAAGAAACTTTTTTAGGTCCGTAGTATGATCTATTATACTGCTTTTGATTTTTTTTGGGAAGTAAGCCAAATTCTATGATTAATATTTCTATAAAAGTGTTCTGGTTTACACTGATATGTTATTTGATTAGTCTCGAATTTGATATGTCGCATATTCTCATTTTTGTCTTTCGCTTGTATCAATATTTTAACATCAGATGAGCTAAGAAGGTTCAGTTCTAAACCTATCATTCTTCCTAGGTTTTTGCCAATTTGTGTAATAATTTTACTGTGTATAAGTTCCATAGGCATGTCCGAGATTTTAATCCATCTAGGCACAGAAATACTATCAAACATATTCAATTTAAAATTAGGCTTCCATTTTATAAATTTTACCATGTGCCCTAAATAGTAAATATGATCATCAAATAGTAATCTATTTTTAATAAATTCATCTCTGCATTCCATGAAAAAACAGTTATCGGAGAGAGAAGTCATACTTACCTGTTCCCCAAGGATATCTTTAAACCATATTCTAATGTCGTTAATTTTTGACCCGTAGCCATACCATTTTCCGAACAGCCCTGAAGCTGCACAATGATTCATCAATCCATCTGTGAAGGTAGGATTACCTTTGATTATTAAATCGGAAATCCGAAACATGAATGTTAGGGTTAAAAGACTCCGTGACTCTGCGATGCGATGGAGAATATAACCCTTCTGAAGATATCTGTTGCATGTTATCATAACGTAAATCCATCTTTCTACTGATATTGTAGACTTTATTGGATCTGTAGGGTTACGTCTATGTGGGCGAAAATAGGGCACAGTTTTGGCTTTTCCTATACTATTCTCTATTTGTAAATGCTTAAATTGATTATAGGTGGGTGGCTCAAAGGTAGCATTCTGCAAGTATTTTGTTCGGCAGGTATTACCATTCTTAGAATGCATCATTCTATAGGCATTCTGTTTATGGGCAGGAAGCCATTCATTATCCGCTATCTGATCATGAAGCAATTGCCGCTGAGGTGCCCTATAAACAATTCTAGGGCAAGCATTCCTAAGGGTTTGGCTATTCGGATAAATGGTTCTAGTATTAGGGTTCCTTCTAGACCGAGCCTTGGTTACAAAATAAGAGGGCTTTGTCGGCATAGCGTACCTAGTTCTAGCAAAGACAAAAACTTGGGCATCTAAAGCTTTTACCGTATTGATTTTTGCCGAGCAATTCGCCTGATTCACTATCGAAAAGCGCCTGTGTGGATTCCAAGCTTGATTTGCCCATTGAGAAAACCGAGTGTTAGAAGGAGAGCCTTGAGTTCGCCTGTAAGAGTCATTCAAATAGTAACCCAGAGAACCATGATTCTGCCGGGCACAGAGATTCGCAATGCTGCATAACCCTAACTGCTTTGCTTTAGGGTAAAAATACTGCTGCCTTCCGAGGTTTTTTGAAATTCGGGTCTGCTCTGCCATTTTATTTTGCTGCTTTGTATGCATATTATTTGGTTGAAAGGTGATTTTTGCCTGTGATCAATTTTAATTTATTACCAAAGACGTGCCTAAAACTTTAGTTTTCAAGCTAGTGGTTATTCATAATATGTTTGAAGGCTCGTTTATATTGTCAATGCAATGTAATATAGGTGTATTAATGTAATACCATTAGGAGCTAGTTTTGTTTTTGACTGCACTGGAAAGAAATTGAAATCTTGAATTCCTCCAGCTCTAATTCACCATGTTTACAAAGCCATGTATGCTAATAGTCATTTGCATTGTTGCATTTTCTTTTCTTTTGACAAATCGATACTATATTTTCCTAAATGGACTCTTTTGATTGTAGACGAAATGATTGCAAGTCTTTCTCAAGTACCATGGGAAAGAGTTGATGTATGTTTTTACAGAAGCAGGCAACGGTTCCTTGCTCACAATACAATTCAGGTGAGTGCACAAAGAAATGTGTCAATGAGAAATTATATAGAATCTCTTATTTATTTAGATCATCAAAATGGAAAATAGAAACCAGTAATCTTCTAGAAGCCTACTCTACAAAATGTCATCTACAAACCAAATTTTTTGGAGCTTAAAAAGTATTTACATATATGTAAGTTTACCAAAGATAAGTTGGGGTCCACAGTCTGCTCGCAACTTGACTGTTCTACTAGCATTTAAGTCCTTTACCAGGCAAGAGTAGCACAACATCACAAGTCAAATCTGGAGGAAAACAAAGCATGGAAAATATCTGTATCAGTCGCTTGATAACACACATGTAATTATATCTTGTTATGAAACTTCTTGTCTTGGATGCATTGTCTAATACTACATCATCCAAATTATGTGTAGTTGAGTGATGGATTCTGATTTAGGTGCATTCCCTCCTGTAGAAAAGATGCTAAAAATTATGGTTTGGGTATGTTCCTAAAGCTAGAGACGCAATCAGATCAGTAGTGGAAGCTAGGATTTGGTTCCAGGTAGCATTATTTGGAATATCTAATACCTTGGAATTGCTTCAGTCCAGAGGAAAGACTGGCTCAACAAGTGAATCATGTGATTCTGATTTTCATTTTAAATTTGCATGTTAATCTATTTTTTTAAGCTTGATGACAAAGATGAGGAAAGAGATATTCCGCTTAAGGCAATGACATACTTTCTAAAAAACATGTAGCATGCCAAGAGCCAGGCCTTATTATTTGGTTTGTCAAATGATTTTTGGTGCTTTTCAGATATTGCATGGGAGAGGAATACCTGAGAGTTGAATTTTAATTTCCTGGCTCCTGTTTTAGATATCAAACTTAGAAATAGGATTTATTTTTTTGAAATTTTTTAGATTGCAATTCAGGAGAAAAATTATAACTAAAATAATTGTTTTAGGTTTCCGTCTTAAGCATCCTTTAAAATGAATGATCATCAATGTGTTCTATATGTTCAAATCAAAGATTAGTGCTGCACTTTCTTGCTTCAGTGGAATCACTGCCAAATCCAGTCCTTGGGATGGCAGAAGATAAAGGCTAAAATCTTCGGTTGTGCATCCTTTATAAGGGTCAAAATTGTAATAATGGCTTATAGTTTGACTTCATTTATTGAGCTCGGTGAAAGCATTTCAGTTCATAAAAACACTTATTGGAGTTGGTTAAAACTTGAAAATAATGATCTTAAATAGAAAATCTCATAGTGTGGATTATGCTCGTCAATTTGCCTGTTAAAATGTTTATAGTGTCAAATAATGCCTCTTATATTATCAAATTATTTATCCTACTAAGTCCCACGTCTGCACCAATGGCACTGCTTGGTAAAATGTAGATAACATTTCCTTTTCGTAATTGTAATACATTATTATTTTTGGTTTAGGGCTGGTCATATCACTTGTTGTTTACGGATACACTTGCTTTCAATTAAGCTAATCTTTTGTGGATGTTTTGGGGATTTGTTGGTCCAGGTAAACTCGTACTGGATGCAATCAGAAGGTGCTGATGTAATATGCCATATGATTGATAATTTTATCTTCTAATTTTGCCAGAGGTGTAAAGATTTTATGTCTCATAGAACCCTTAAAAATGTACTCTTTCCTTCCAATATCAGAGAATTTAGCTACCATTTTATGTAGATTGTTACCTACTTTTGGGAATCTTCTACTCTTGAAGAAGGAAATGTGTAGCATTGAAGAGAACAGCTGATGCCTTTACGTAGTTATAAGCCACAACATTAGTGGCTTGTTTTTGGTCCTCATTTTGTTGATTTGATCTAACTCTTGTTAATGGTGAAAATCAACCGGTTTTTGGTGCCGTGGCAACAGCCTCACAACTGTAATCTATTGTATATGCAGAATCAATTTTATCATCGGTATGTGTATATTGACATACTTTTCCAAACAATTAACTACATTTAGATGTGAAGATCAAATAATGTATTTTAAAATGAAAATTTGCATTAATTGCCTTCCAATTATGTAAGTTCGCATTTGATAAGTGATGAAACGCAATCGTTATTCCTACATTTTAGTTTTGGCAAACAAACACAGCACATGCCAAATTACCAACAGTATTAAGACCGCGAGTCTCTGGTAGACTTGTAGAGTTGTGTGTTGAGTTGCAGCAACGATTTAATCTGTCTCAACTTGGCTGGCTCAGAAGCATTAATTCTTTTTTTGTCATCAATGAAGGTGCATATTTATTGTCTTTACATATAGATAGGGAAAAAATAAGAATTGGCAGACCGTTGTTAAAGGATTAACGACATTTTGATTAAAATGTAATTGTCAGTACTTTAAACATTTAATTGTTTTCATAATCTTTCTAATTTCGACTGAAATTGCTCCAAAAGAAACCTTGGACAAATGAGAATACGTATTGCAAATTGAGTGATATGATCACATCCATACACTGAAGATTCTATTTGCGCAGATCAATTTTTTATCAAACTACAATTTGAGATATTTTCTAATTAAACTTATGTTAACAGTTTAGTGCTGAAAGTAAAAACATAGGTTGACGCATATTTGCCAAATCCGGAATTTTGGTGCTGGTCACATTTGTCTGATTTGGTCGAGACTTTTAATCCCTACACAGATTTACTGAATTTGAAAAAACAAAGTGGGGGCCATTTATTCCTACTATTTGGACTTGGAATACCCAAGTGCTTGACATATCAAAATAGTGAATTTGGAAGGATACAATATTAAAAACATTATACAATATAATAAAAATGAAGAGAGAAATTGCTGGGATAAGCTCAAGGAGTTGTGAAAACATGCTATTGGGAAAAGCTTCGGCCATCATGCTAGCATTAGAGAGGCCTTGAAGGAGGGGTATACCTGATCCTTGATTTATTTTAGCCTGTCTTTTTTGGAAAATTCACAGATTTTTAGTCATGTTGGGATTTACTAAAGTTTTAAGTTTAATGCTGGTTTAAGTTGTGCTATGCGGAGTCTGTTTGCACCCAATTTGACGAGAAAATTTGTTGCTTTGCTTTGCTCCAGAGGTTATGCATTTGACTTTAACCACCCTTTACTGACAATTTGAGAAATTTTAAATGGGTCCCCTAGGAGTGAAACAATGCAAAAAGCTTTATAAAGTTTTACGGCCAGTTTGCTTTTGGGGTTTCCCATACCCTCACGCCTTCACTATTTCTTGACCTTGACAACCTGTTGAGAATTTGCCAAATTTTGTGTGTTTTGACATGTCAAACTTTTGGATCCCTCCATCCCTATAAAGCTCGTCACCTTGGCATCTCCCCATCTTCCCTGAAAGTTTGACATCTCGCCTTGAGCCACTCTCTCATCGAAGTTTTGGATTTGTCCCAATCTCGATACCTTCATCTAATAAGCTTTATCTTGATGATATTATATTGATGCCATGTCGATCTTAGATGACATCGTGAGACGATGTCATCAACCACTCAGATTTTCAGACTTCCTCATCTTTCCATTCCTCATGGCGCCCATTCTGTTGCATCTTCGCTCTTCAAATCCTTCGAAGTCAAGACATACAACCATTCTGTATTTGAGTATCCTTTCCCTCCAAACCCTGAAAGCCCAAAACTTAATTACTCCAACATTTTGGAGTTGGACTTTTGGTTGTTTCTTATTCAAGTACCCTCTTAATTCAGTGCCAAGTCAACTTCAAATCTGCTCTGCGGCAATGGATGTTGATCACCAAATTTGCTGACCTGTCTAGATCTGTTTCCTCAAAAAGAGTACCTAAATTGCCCGTTTTTAAAATATCCCCATAGTTGGAACGGATGTCGTTATATGCCGGGCAATCCAAGAGAAAGTGTCGCTCGGTCTCCACTGCGCCTGTGTTGCATCTTGACTCATTGGAAGTCTCTCTTTTGTCAGAGTTTCCCGTTCGACCTTCCCTTTGCTCCTCCCTTCTAGCATGACTTGTCAGGGCGGGGTAGAAAACTTGCACATGATGGGACATTTTGTTTGTATTTATTAATTAAATTTAAAATCATAGATAGTATTTTGATTTATTAATTAAATTTAAAATCACAGACAATAGTGACAGTAGTGTCTTGATTTTTAAATTTAATTAATAAATCAAAACAAAATGTTCCATCGGGTGCAAATTTCCTGACCCATAGACATTTTCTCATGCCCATGGGCTAGTGATTGTTGTAGACCGCAACAACTAACATGTCATCAAGAAAAATGGTGGAGCGTGAAATTGTATTGGAGATAAGTATACCACGATTGCATAACAAAATATTAGAAACATATAAAATAATATATTGATGTGTTAGGATGGTGTTTACATTGAATCTATTGCCTTTTTTAAGCCTTACATTACTCATACCAAACTAACTTTAAAAGAATTAGTTTACCGAAAAAGAACAACTAATATAAATATAAGCTAACCTATTTGTTAACTAATATTTAATTTATTAATTTATCTACTTTATAATGTAAACTATTGATGTAATATTTTCAACACACACTTATATTATATCAATTTGAACAAAGGATGGAACATTGCAAGAGTTGATTATAACCTCTCTTTTGGAGACTTTGATTAAACAGCTTCACCAATTCTCCTTACTTACTTAGGAAACACTAGACTAACTTCATTAGCAAATCTCTTGATTGTAAAACCAACAAAACTTTGTACAACATGAGAAAACATAATAGAAGATGCGCTATATTCCTTGCACAGTGAGAGAACTTTTTTTTCCGAAATTCCACATCTTTGAGTATGTCAAAGTCCTTTGTTGTTGTATATGAGAGAACAACTCTATTTGAGAGTCCACATTTTCTTTGAGTGTGTCAATATCCCTCCTCTAGTATTGTGCAAATAATCCCTCGTATGTTGTACAAAAGGACCTCAACTAGTGTAGATAGACTAATTGCATCTTTAAGGTCTTCCAAGATTCCAAGAACCCTTTCATTCCATGAACACATGTGCAATGGTGCTTGTCATGTAGTCTATCATCTCTAATTGAAAAGTTAGATTAAGATGATAAAATAGCTTCATCTTCTGATGCCTCTAGCCTCCAATTTGACTTTTTAAGATTGTAGCCACCAAATACAACAATAATGATTTTGACCACATAAAAGTGCTTTCACATAAGGATGTTGGATTCAATCGATAATACATCCATCACTATAAATAAAACTTTGATATATTTGAAATATCACTCTCTTAGTCTTCTCAAATAGATGAGAAACTCCTACACAAATCTTTAGCCTAATAAGCACTAAATCCCCTTGCTTTGTCTTATACAAAATCATTTCTCTAATGGTTCTCCTTATTTTCAAGGAAATCCCACTACACCCTTCTTTTTTATAAATACATTTGGCTCCAAGGAATGCAAAGTAAAACAAATTTCCTTTAATTACTTAACCAAATCAAATTGACAACATTATTTTCCAACCCTAAACTTCTCCTTGCACTCAAATTCTAGAGAACTTTTGCCTTCAAAACAATAATCTGGTGCAAGTTGGTAGTATGAACTAGCTTTGAAAATCAATATTGTCTTAGATGATGATTGGTGAACAATTTACTAACATCAAATCAAAGCCAAATTGATTCTACATGATTCTAACAAGAAATTATTTGGATGGCATGGAGTAATGTATATACTCCTTTGCTCTTTATTATTGATATAAGTTTAATTATGACAGAAAATTTATGTTGAAGGGTGTATTAACATATCGCTTACTTAGAAAAGAGAAAAACATGGCTCCAACGATTTTTTGTCTTGTACCGTCTCCATCGACTCCAACGGGCCTGTGCCTTGCAATAGCTCCAATAGATCTATGCCCTGTAACGACTCCCCATTCCCTTCTTGCAGTGGTGGATGTTGTTGTGACTATCGTTCCTAGTACTACGATGGTGATTGGAGTCCTTGTTGTAGTCCCTATTCAGGGTGAAGTAATGGTTGTCGGTTCAACTCCAACAATTTCAAGGCTTTATGGGCTAGGGTTGTTGGATGCGGTGGGTGCTAACCCACTGTTAACCGCAGTCTACTGGGCACTGCTCTTAGAGACCTAGTACTAGGTTTACTGCTATTGGTGGATGAATTTTTGCTCGTGTTGCCTAATCTGCACCTTCAAAGGAGAAACCTCAACCTCTTGGTTGTGCCAAGACATCCCCTGTGGTGGTCTATGGCCCAGATGTGGTGGAAAATGTGGATTTCTACCAACCTTGCAGTTGTTTGCAGATTCACTAGTTTTTGGTCTTCTCTTCCAGATCTTCATCGTTGGGTGACGAATTCATGGAGACCCTTGGTCCTTGGTAATATTGAGCTTTTCCCTTATGCAAAGGGGTTTTTGGTTGCTCTTTTTACTTCTTCTAAAGAACGATAGTTGGTGCTAAGCAAGCTGTAGGTTTGGGGGAATCACTTTCTCTCGACCACAACCTAGACAATTTCCTTTAACCCTCTTATTGAACCTCTTAGTGTGCATCGAGTGTGGGTTCGACTCCCCAATCTTCCCCTTTACTCTTGGGAGAACTCTTGTTATGAGGCCATTGGTAACTCTATTGGTCGTTCATAAAGGTGGATGAGGCTACGACAGCTATGGGTCTCTCCCCCTTTGCACGTCTTTTGCTGGACATTGATATCTCCACACATCTCCTTGGAAATGTGGTTCTCATGGTGGGGAATAGACCATGGACTCAAGCAGTGGATTATGAGGGCGTCCCATTTCGATGTTGTCAGTGTTTTTGTACTGGTTACTTGGCAACTAATTGTTCTCATAAGGCACAAAGGCATTACCACTTGGTGGAAAGATGCTAGAGAAGGACATTTGATTATCCTAGTTTCTAATTCTTCATTGACGAAGAGTCATAGGGTGGCGAATGAAGCTCTTGCTATAAATTTGGGTGACGATCTTGCTGCAAATTTGGGTGGTGTTCTTGTTGTAAATTAGGTCGTCCATGTGAATACCACTCCTACTCCTACTGGTGCGGCCTCCTCTTGTCATGACGACCCTTCTTCGCCTGCTGCTCTTGCTCTGCTCTAATCTTCGACGAACAATGGACAACTTCCATAAAACTATGCCCCTAGTTCTGATAGCTTTCTGAATAGAGTTTCATTAGTTGCTCCCCCTTGTGGCGGAGATCCTAATGACAACATTGCCTGGACAAATGTTCGACAATGTGGGAAAAAATAGTTCTTTAAACTCATATTCTTCTCGAGGTTGGCTACTAGCCTTATCCTAGCGTATTTTTTATTTTTTGTATTTTGTATTTGCCAACACCTTTTCTATTAGTTTGTATTTGAACACTTTTGTCGCCTCTGGGCTATGGTTGTGTATGGGTCAACACCCTTGTTATGTTGTTGATTTTAATTAAAAACATATCACTTACTCCATACTCATCCCTACTTCCTTTTTTATTTGAGATGAATAATTTGTTGAAGCATCTAGCATTGAAATCAAAAGACTGCAACTTGAATGGCATAGGTATGATCTTCAATGCATTGGTATGCACATATATAACTATTTTTTTCAAATAATTCCAAGTGCTTAATAGTTATGCTACGTGTCATTCAAAATATTTGCAAAAGCTATATAAAAATTGTCTTCAACACCTTTCTTCTATTAATTTCAAACAAAAATAGTCAAATACTTTATGCTCATTTCCATATACCAAAAAAAAAACCACGTCTTCTATATAGTCCATTGGAGACTTATTACAAGAGGTTTCGCCTACGTTATGGCCTTTCAAAATGTACTTCACACCTCCTCTTCTTGAACAAATCCACATTGGACATCGGCTTTAAGTTGCTCACAAAATACCATTAATATTTTAAAACCATTTCTAGGTTTTATTCTACCCTTTCTCCTCTTTCTCAAGCATTTTGAATTTTGAAATTTTGTTAAGAAATGAAAAAGATATTGTAGTTTTATTCAAGTATATCATATTGATGTAACGAATCAATATTTAAAAGTAAAATTATATATCAACATATCACATTTCTTTGGAAGCACCTTCTTCACTTATTGATCATTGGCCTAACCTCATGGATTCTCTAATATAGAAAAATGGCAGATCAAGATTGTTTTCTAAATAACTTTACTACCATTACACAACAAAATACTAGAAACATATAAAACAAATATCATATAGTGATAAGTACTTGCCTTTATAATTTTGATACAATAGAATAATTATTAAAATTAATTTTAAAATTAATATAAATAATAAAACAATCAAATAATTTAAAATCACTCACTGCTAGCGCGAAAATGAGGAAAATTCGCATTCAGCGAAAAATTGCTTTGCAGAGAAGGCAGGTGAAAGTAGGGCTCCTGCATCATCAGCGATCATCTGCTAAAGTCTCAGATCACGAACTTGCGCACTCCTCCAGAAATTCTGCCCTTAATTCGATCTCCCTATGCAATGGCTCGGACAAGAAGTTTTCCAGTTATTGTTTCAATTGCTGGCTATACGGCCATAAACAAAAAGATTACAGACGGAGGGATGTGCATAATCCGCAGCCTACTTATGATCACCTCAAGGATTTTATTGCTAAACAAAAGGCTAAAAGCCTACTAGAATCTCAGAAAATTGAGCCATCAGGGGTTAGGGTTTCGGGCTCCACTTCAGAAACCATGTTGGACCATAAGAATCTGTCCTGTAGCCAGAAACCAATGCATACTATTTTCTCTATTCAATCCCTGGACAGACAAATAGATTTCTTCGCCAAGACCAAATATGCTGGAAATGGGAAGCTTCGTTGCGGGACCGCTAGGGCTCTTATACCTGATCACAAAATAGTTAGTGTCTCCGATGAACCCCAATTTGCTATGGGGAAAGGCAGGTTTATAACTGCCAAGGCGCCTCCCGCATGCAAACCGGCTCAAACAAAGGCTTGGCAAATGGTAAAGAGCAAAAACAAGGTCAAGAGGTATTCTCCAGCTCCTAGCAATTATTGCATTTCTTTAAAAAACTCTTTTGATTTGCCTAAAAATGAGGATAAACGTTCAGATGTTTACGATCCCCCGCACAAAAGGATTAGGTTTTCGAAAAATCAGGGCCCTAGGGTTTGGACTCACAAGGATGATGTGTTACATCAACCCAAAGTCAAAAAACCCTACCCTAATCCAGTCGAAAATCCATCCTTCTCTGCGGGGAAATATAAGGAAGGTGCTAATTCTCATAAGCATAGAACTTTTTCTGAGATCTACAGCCCTCCCCATCGTAGATGGTCGAAGAGGCCCTCTTCATTAATTGATCATTCAGATATATATAATCTAGGGATTAACCCTGTTATGCATCATAATTTTGTCCAAAAATCACCTTATACGCCTCCTCATAGGCGTTCTAACGATCTGAAAAAAGGCAATGCAAAGTATGATATGCACTATGACAATTTTACCTTAGATAATGATGCTATTGTCCAAGGTCAGAAATATCTTGTAGAAATAGGTTTTATCTGCATTTGGAACGGTACTGGGGTATCTATTAATGATGTAATTGCAGGGCTAACATCACTACTTCCCAGGGAGGTAAGTATTTCCCGACTCTTGGATAACTTCGTTTTTATTGATTGCAAAAATATCAATATTAAAAACAACATTATGGAAAAGAACTGCATTAAGTATAGGAATATTTCGTTCTCCATGTTTGACTAGTTCCCTCTATTCAACCCCATGTATCTAAAAAATTTCAAAGTAGAAAGAGCTATCTCTATCAAAAATCTA
>MU225653.1:2512666-2553011 GCA_018584345.1 Thuja plicata | reverse complement strand
TTGAAGCCAATATTCATAACATTCTTAGACAGGTTTGAAGCCAAGATGTAGGCTTTTTTATCTTGATGATTGGTTAACCTTTGGTTTTGGAGGATTTTTGTCTTGTTTTACAGGTAGGATCTTCTTCTGGATGCTCAATACTCATTCTCGACAAAGAAAGAGGGTCAGATATTGTATTTTAATTGTATAAATGACTTAATCCATGTCGAATAATCAATCAATGTATATCAATTTAATCATGATTTTAAAAGTAAAACAAATCTCAAGTTTTTTCGAGTCGTGGGTATGTCCATGAAAATATGTACAAATCTCGATAGTTATCGAGCCGTGGGTATGCCTACGGAAGATATGTATTTTAACAAATCTCGACAATTGTCGAGTCGTGGGTATGCCCACGTAAATTTTGTATAAGGACAAGACCTATGGTCCCGGGCAAGGCTGGAGGTTTTCTCAACCCCGCTCTTTCCTACCAGCGCCTGCAGTGAGCGGGGTCACATTGTAAAATAATTATTTATATGAATAAAAAACTTTTCAGGGCTTCGGCCTTTTACTAATAAATAAAAAATAAAAAAATCAAATAATTTTGTAAAAAAAAAACTTTCAATAAATAATGTGTCAAAAAACTAACTATCCCATATGTCATTTTGGGTTTTTCTACATAAGTACAGAGAAGACACAATGGTTGTATGTAACGGGCATGGTATTTCATTTCTTTGGCGTTGCAAATATAAAAACATAAAATTTATTTAATTTATAACCTCACTTTATAAAGGTACAATAATTTGGTTATGAAATTTTATAGATATTTAATATGTAATATGAGATTGTTAAGATAATTATTTTTCATTTTAACTTATTTTAATTTTAAGTTAATGATTTAAATATATTAACAATTTTCATTATATTTAATTTTTTAATAAGAGGCATGTAATATTCTAATGAGATAATTTTTTTATTTCTTATTATTTTAAATATTTTTATATTTAAATTTTGAATCAGTATTTTTTATAATTAGATTGTTTATCAACCGCTTTTAATGTTATGCATTTTCCTTTTAACTTGCATGTATATGTCATGCAATTTTATTTTAATTTTTATGTATTTTTAACACATCTGTTTCTTCTGCACAACTTTTAGACATTTCGTTTCTTGTCACGTTGTCGTTGTCGTTGTTGTCTCGTTTCTGATTTTTTGTTTATGGCAACATAGATGTGAATTGGGTATCCTTGTTTTAATGCCCTTTTTCAAACTGGGATTTTTGTGTATCACCTTGAGAAGATCAAAGATTAATTTGAATTCTCCTTCTGCACTATTGGTCATTAACTTCATGTCTAAGAATTATTTTAGAGCTGACAGAAATGGGTGTTGCAGCAATATTGGTTACTTACTTATTTCTTATGGTTAGAGTGTACATGGGAAGAACCCCAAGTTCTTGCTCTATTTATTTTTGGAGATTCATTCAGCCACAATTTATTCATTCATTGAGGAGTCCAAAAACTTCTGTAGCTTCATTAAAAATTGCAAAAACTTTACCCATTTCATTGCTCACAAAAACCAAGATCCATTTCACTACCAAAACTATAAGAGTGCTCTATGTAAAAAAAAAGATTTTCAAGAAAGTTTTGAAAATCCTAAACTGGTTGACTTTCTCAGATTAGGCTTTTTAATTTCTGCAGTGTAGACCTGAATCTAACACGCTTGACTTCCCTTACGCTCGTTATCGTTGAATAGAAAATGGTAATTTAGACGCTTAGCTCATCCTCTCATTCTTCGTCAGGCTTTGTTCTCTTGTTCACATGAATTGGTGGCACTTTTGGTTGATAAATTGTCACTGCTATCCAAAAGGTCTTATCAGAAGAATGTTATGTGATGGCGGTGCCATGAGACTGTCTTTACCTGCGGATTCATACACCTTCTCATATCTTCATTCCACACATGAACCCACTGTGTGGTTTGTTGGTTGTATTTCCAGTTTTTGAGTTTTCCCTATACAATTTTGAAGATTCATGTCATTCATGTGCCCAGGAGGTTAGAAATCATGTCTAAAATTGCTTATATGCCTCTGCAGGAGTTGTTTTTGCTCAAAACCTAGTTGAAAATGTTAAAATCCCTAAACCCTAGAGTAATTTCTATTCGAAAATGCAAGAAAGCCCTAAAATTCTCAAGCGGGTTTTATTTTCATGTTACCTTTTCATGACTTAAGTTTGAAGTTATTTGCATGTGCTAATATTTTAGTCGCTTAGTCTCATGAGAAAGAACAAATATTCCTTATAATCTTGAGACTTAGTGAAAATCTTTGGTCGCGTAGTCTCTTAATGAAAATAATATGCTTAAAAGGTTATGAGACTTGGCGGAGACCGTTGATCTCATTTTGATCTAACGGTGATCGGGTTGTCTCTTGATGAAATTAGAGTTAGTGATTTTATATGGCGACTTCGAGTCTACCTAGTCGCGTTATCTCCGGATGTAACCCATGGTTATGAGTTAAGTTCAAGTGTTAAAGTTCCTCTGTTGTCGCCAAGTCTCAGGATGAAATGTGAGTTAAGTGAAAGAACTAGAGATTTCGCGACAACCATTCATCTCACTTTATATCCAACAACAGTCGGGAAGTCTCCTGATTAAAGCTGCAGTTTAGAAATCATCAAGCAACATGGAGATTCAACAGTCGCTAAATCTATGGATAAACCCAGGTTAGATGTCAGTTTGAATAACAGTGTTGTCGCGCAGTCGCGTGAAGAAAGATGAGTTAAGTCAAAAATCAAGAGATTCAGCGACAACCATTGGATGGAAGCCAGATCGGACGGTAGTCACGTGGTCGCGGTATAGAGTTGAAAAGTCAAGCAGGATTTGGCAATTAAGAGACAAGAAGGAAAAGTCAGACACGTGTCCATTTGTCACGAAGTCTCATGAAAAGTTAGGGTTTGCAATGAAGATTACGAGACTTAGCGACAACCGTCAGATACAGAGGAAATCCAAATCAATGGCAGTCGCGTTGTCTCCAAATGAAGATTATAAAGATAAAGTAATCAAGAGATAAAGAGACTAAAGTTGTTAGTCGCGAGGTCTCCAGATAAAACATGAGTTAGGGGGTTGGTTCCACGACATGGGAAAACAACAGTCGTCAAGTCTCCAGATGTGACCCGAGTTTGAAGAACAGTTAAGAAAATGCTTAGTCGCGATGACTCTGTAAGAAGAAGGGTTAAGTTAAAAGATCACGCGACATGGAGATAACCGTTGATCTAAAGATTGATCCAACGGTAGTCGCTAAGTCTCAGTAAGAAACTGCAGTTAGCAAAAATATCAAGCGACAAGGAGATCACTCAGTCGCTAGGTCGCTAGAAGTAAACCAAAGTTTTTAAAAAAAAAAAAAGACTTTTCTTCAGCGCCATCATGGACAGTTGCTGCCCAATGAGATTACAAAGATTATGACAGATGGAAAAGTAGCTGTAATATGATTTAATGCGGCCAATTAGATATGATTTCGATCTCTTTTCGAATTTTATAAGGTCCTTATATGCAAAAGCACTCATTAGAAATTGATTACTTGACAGTTTAAATACCACGGCTAGAACTAGAATTGATGTCACAGTGCATGAAACTAATGGCAAAAATGACTGAATTGTAAGTTTACCAGTTTGAAGAGACATTCGCATTGAATTCTCAGTTATAAGTAAGCATGTCCGTTATCATTTCATTCTTACTAGCTTCCAAATTATCAAAACAATGAGTTTTTATAAAGATTTTAGTATTTTCTCAGAAAAAGTTGAATTCTCCAGTAGCAAGTGATTCAGAAAGGTAATTTCCTGATTCAAAATTCAACACAGATTGTGATTTGCAGTGTTTTCAGTGATTAGATTATAGATTACAGAGTATTTGACAGCTTGTGGTGAGGGTTTTGAGAAAATTTGTTTCAATATAGGTGATAAAGTGTTGTGAACATAATAGAAGGGGAAAATGAGTCAAGCACAGAGTATGGCATCCACCAGTGGGAGGAGTGACGATGTTGATGATGAATCAAAAGGAAAGAGAAATTATTCAAACAAGTTTCTCACATTGCTACCGGGCTTGAGCCAGAATAGAAAGGTTAGTGCTGAAGTCCTAATTGATGATATGTATTACATTAGGGATGCAAAAACTATGGGTTCATCAGGGTATTCATTGTTTAATTATTTCTTTAACAATAGTGATGAACCCATGCTTATTTCAAACCCTTGGACCTGTGGATTAGCCAGGTTAATAGTTCCTGACGTCTTTGTAGATGTTGATTTCATTTTAGAATTGGTCAGTAGGTATGATACCCTGACCAAAATAATTAAGAGGGATGATGGAAAACCCCTACTTACCTTGGACCGAAATTCTTTCATGAAGGCCTTCAATGTGTACTACCCTATGACTACTGAGATAAACTTGAAGAGCCTAGAGAATAGGTATACTAGAGAGTTTGGCATTGTTGCCAATTTGATCAAGGAATATAATGTTCCTAAGAAAATGAATACCTACATAGCATGAATGTCAGGACCAGCCCTATATTTTTACAAGGACCTGAATTTCTACTTAAAATACATATCATATGCACTATGTAGAGTGTTGGGAAAGGATGCAGGAGCAAAAAGGATTACCTCGGATATTTTGATGATGGTGCTGGACATGCAGAGCCTCCATACCACCTCTAACTATGACTACATCCAATATATCATAGATCAAATGCACCAAGGGTTCATAGATATACAAAATAAAAAGGATCACCCTAAGTTTATGCATTATTCAGTCCTTATGCATTTGATCCTGTACTATAACTCCTCACTCATGAACTGTCAATATTTACAACCACAAAGGTTTCATCACAACCAGCCTAACACTGTTCAATTTTGGCTCAGAGTATGAAACTACACCTCCAGAGAATAGGAGTTTTGTGCTTTTGAAAATTGGATAGTATATCCAATTCTTCAATGCCTAGGTGCTGATAAAAATAGGTTGCCTGTCAAGGTAATATAATTATTGAGGCCATGCCAATATCTTGACAAATGGCCAGAAGACCACAACTAGGGGGATTTTTACTATGAGAAGAACTTCACATTAATAAGGGTGTATGGATGTACCCACCCTCCACATATATTGCCATTCCATGTACCACTAAGGGTAGCTGCAATAGAATTCATAAGGCATCTCATTTTGACAAACAAGGAGCATCTAGCATCACACAGGAAGGGTACTTTTACCCCTAGGCAGTTCAGAATTTACAATTTTACTATTGGAAAAGGAGCATTGGACCTTGTAAACACTTGGATGAATCACTATAGGATGAATGTGGCTTTACATAGATATGTTGATACAGAGGGTTTCATCCTCAGTGCCAAGAAATTACTAGCACCAAATATCCCCTACACCAAAGACCATGAAGAGTGCATGGAAGAAGATTTGATAAGAAATATTTTGGAAGATGAGGAGGTAGATAGGAGAGCTATAAATTTCAATGAACTGATGGACCTTGAGATGCAGGTCAAGAGAAAAGGTTTAAAATTTGGGGGATTCTTCCCTGATATACCTTATTTGAAGAGGCTAGAAGCCATGATCAACTCTCATACTCTCCTTTGCAATCAGCTAGAAGAGGCACTAGTGGTTCTGGAGAAAGGCCATAAAGGGTACTCATCATTAGAGTATGATGATGATAGTGATGAATACTATGAACCTGCCCCCCCTCAAGTTAATCAAGCAATTGTTGAAGAGAAGGCAGCTGAAGAAAAGAATATCATTGACCTAACTGAGGTCCCTGAGAAAGAACTGACAAATGAACCCCCACAAAAGAGATAAAAAGTATAAACAGGGGAACCTTCTCAGAGGAAGGAGAAAAGAATAGACAAAGTTTATGCCCTTATAACTAGGAACATGCCTTATGATCACTTACTGAGAAAATAGATTAGGGCAGGCAAAAAATTGCAAAAAGATGCAGAAGAAGAGGAGCTACTTCTTAGGACATGTACAGATGAGAGGTTGACATATCAAGAAGAATTCTTGAAGGATGACAACTTCATAAAAACAAAGGAATTCAAAGATTTCCTCATCTGGAACAAGCAACAATAGGTGGGAAAATAGTTGCAATTGGCAGGTGGTGATCGAGTCACCCAAGAGGCTCTATAGACATTGCATGACTATGATCCTGAATTTGAGCAAATCACACCAGAGCAAGCAAGGCAACTGGTCAAGGCCAGTGGGATGTTATTAGTGGAAGGTTGGGACCTATGTTTGGCTTTTATAATTGATCAAATAAGAAAACAACCTGATGTCAAATTGTCATCAGAAACTCAAGTTGTGGATATGATAAGAGGGTTTGGATGTAACCCTAAATCCCAAGCACTTGCAATGTGGAGCTTAGCTCCTAAAGATCAAAAGCCATCCCTTCTAAATATTTAGGAAAATATGGAGGGTAATAAGATAATCTGGTCAGTTTGGAATATAGGGGATTTGGAAATATCCCAAGTGCTAACTCATTTTGCCCAACTCAATGAGGCAAAAGCAGTTCAAATGTCAGAAAAACTACAGAAACTCACTAGTGATACTAGTGACATTGTTAAGGATAGAGAGCTAGGATTGATGAAGATCAAAGAGCAAGAGAAGCTCATAGTTGAGGTTACTCAAAAGCTATTGGATATGCCAGAGGCTGCCCCTACTGAACCAAAAGAGGTAATGGATATTGAGATCCAAACAGAAGATACAGGAGAAATAGCTGCTGAAACAGAGCAAGGGATAATAGAGCACAATAGTGTTATTTTGGGAGCCTTGACTTCAATTTTGCAGCACATAATATACGCCATCAAAGACAAGATTGATGTGGTGTATGGATCTTATGGCAGATTACCCGGCTTACAAGCATAGGTCACTAGTCTTATATCAATTTTGAATCCATACTATTCAACCTGGTCTGGTAGGACAACACTTTTTTGAGAGGTTGGCATCTGTGCAACCATTAAGGTCAGATTTGTCGAAAATAGTAACTCTGGTTGGTACAGAGATAGAGCAGTTTGGGGCCACCTTGTCCTTTTTTAAAGGAAAAACAAATCAAATTGAGGCAAGGCTGAATATGTTTGGGATAGGTTACAATAGATTTATACCTCCCATCAGAACTGAGGATAATCAAATCAAGCCATTAGGGCTATGGGGATCAGAATTTGATAATGTGCTTCCCAATAATGATATATATATATATATATATATATATATATATATATATATAACTGATCAAGGAGAGTTATACATGGAGAGATACAAAAAGATTCTGGATGAGGCAATAAAGGTAGAGACAGATTGCAATAAATTTACCTCAGATGTAAAGAGCATAACAGATGCTAGATGGGAAAGGCATAAGGCTCAACTTGAAAGTATTTAGAATTTTGAGTGGCATAAAGAGGAAGATGTGACAGCATGTGATATCATGACCAAACCCAAGAAGAAAAATCATGTTACAGTGGAACTAGATATCATGGATGAAGAGTGAGAGGACACATGACACCTGTTCTATGAGCAGAGGAAGGTTAGCAATCTTCAAGAGACTAGTGTAAATTAGCCTGTATTGGCGGTCACTAGATATTATTTCAACTATTAGATGTTATCCTGAGCATATACATACAAAGGTGCCAACATCCACAAGAAGACAAAGAAAGATCAGATCATAATCTTTAGTTTTGTCTTCCCACCGCTTGGATCACTCATGTTTTTTGTCTTTTCTGCATTTTTAGGGTTAGGTTTCCTAAACCATCCGAAGCTTGTAGCATCCTTATTTTAAGGATTCCAAGATGGTTTAGGCCTATAAATAGTTCTCTTCTATCATTTTGTAGGAGGTTGGAAAAAAGGTTGGAAGTTGTAATTGAAAATCAATGAAATATATTACAAGGCAGACTACTAAAATTTGTCTGAGCCTTTGTATTATTTGTCTATCTATATGTATTTGAAGCTTTAAGAGATTAATACAAATATTTACAATCTCTGTTCTGTATCTTTGATTGTCTCTTTTCATTATTGTTATTGCTTTTGTATGTTTATTTGTAAGGCATTTAGGCATACTGATCACAAGGTGGTTGTGCAGTCATTTGTAAGCTCCTTCAAGGAAGGATTAATCATTTCAAGTGACCCCAGAGAGCTTAGCAATAGTTTAAGGATCTGATGATATAGTTGTGGAGAGAGGATAATGTGTAAGGCATTTTATCTTTGTTTGCATATATTTTGTTAATCACCTTACTGTGGAGTTATACCAGATATTGACTCATAGCCCAAGGTTAAGGCACTGGTTTTATAGTTGGCTAAGTGATGGATCATTCTCCAACCAATATTTTAAATTATCAAATCATTCATATTTCAATATACATTCCATTCAAGTAATTGTGTTTCAGAGGAATACAATTCAGTTTACTGATTCCTTTAAGAGAGAAACAAATTAGGTTATCCTTCCAAGGGTTCATAAGAACTAAAAAAGAAGAAGGATGAGAATCCTTATTACTTTACTAATTGATGTTGTCAAGATACTAGTACAGGTCATTAAGCTTTGTATCGGGGTATTCATGGTCTTTTGCATAGTCATTTACTTATTGATCCATTAAAAGACATTTCAGCATTCCAGTAAGAAGATAATCCACTTAAGAGATACCGCAAATCAGTAATCATACATAGGTAATACCTGCCTGAGCCAGTGGATCTCAAAAAGGAGGTGATAATAGGTATCCCCAGATATTATCTAATACCCTCATCAATTAGCCTTTCTTTTGTATGAAATAGGAGTTTGTATTTCAAGTACATAAGTATACTGTCACATCAAGGTTGTGCTACAAGAAAAAGAGATAACAAACTGGCGACTCTGCGGGGGAATAAAGATTTGTAAAGTCTTGATTTAAAGTATTCAGAATCTCTAAGTTTCAAAAGATAAATCAAGTTTACAGTTAAAAGTTGCCTAAGTCATTCTAAATAGTATTCATTACTCCCAAAAGTTTGGGTAGCGACTCTAAAAGTGAAATCTTTGTGATCAGTTTCAAAGTGATATATTTTCAATTTGAATACTAGGTCTAGAATGAAAAACAATCCAGAAGCTGAGTTGGATAGTGGGATCCCCACTACTTCAAAAACTAGGATTTCTTGGAGGCAGAAGAAAAATCAAGCAAGTATCAATGATTCTCCTCCAATAAGTGAAGAGAATAGCATTAGGAGGAAAATTAATAACCAGTCTAGTCAAGAAGAGAGTGCCTCAGAATTATTTAGAAGCCCAAGCCCCAAGTCTTGGACTAGATACCTATGCAGTTACCAACACTTCTAGTGAGAGAGAAGGAACATATACAATTAGTTCAGATTCTGAAGAAATTCCTTCTGATGAGCTTGCAGAGGAAGGAAGACTCCTCATGAAACATCTTGCCCTTATTCAACAAATGAAAAGGGAAAAACAACTTAAGAAGAAAAAACATGAGCAGAAAGATGTTGATAAGAATAGGAAAAGAACCTTAAGACATCAAGCTGCAAGGAATATAGAGAGGTCTCACAGAGACCAAGAGATTCCCAGTACCCACCAAAAATTAGGTTCTCAAGACTTCAAAGATAAAGGAAAGAGTAAAGTTACAGAAACAGAAGTTGAAAAGCCTAAAACTCAGAGGAACCTGACAGAGCAAATGTCCAAATTAGACATTGACCTTGAAAAATTTAGAAGAGAAAAAGAAACTATGGCTAAGATGTTAGAAAAGGCTGAAGCAGAAGCTGCTACCATTGAAATGAAAAGAAAAATTGACTTCTTACAGTCAACTACAATTTCTTTTGCTAATGCAGAGCACCCTACAACATAAAAAAAATAAGGCTTCTTCTTTCAAAGACCATAGAAAATTCTTTTCTCTCAAGGAGAATGACAGATTTCAAAGGAGGTCTCTTCCTGCAGAGAGGTATACACAATTTTCTTTCTTGGGAATTCCAGGTTATCCTAATGTGATACCAGAAGATATGGGAGAGAAGTTCCCAAAATTTTTAGGTAATAATGTTGTCACCTGTGAAGAACATTTGAGAAATTTCTTTGATGTTATAGATGATTTGAATATCAATCATGAAGATGTGCTTATGAAATTATTTGTGCAATCTCTAGTAGAGGATTCTAGGGAATGGTTTAGGATCTTATCTCATGGTTCTGTAGGAAATATGGATGAACTAATTGATCTGTTCAAGGATCAATATGGTGACAATACTAATGAAGGTTTTTTGCTTAATGAGTTTAATAAAATAAGGAAGAACTCAAATGAAGAAGTGACAGATTTAAATACAAGATTTCAGCGAGCTATGCATAAGCTGTTCCAAAAGATGAAGCTGGATCAAAAGGCATGTCTAGCTACTTATCTTAATGCCTTTGATTCAAAAATGGGTTATGCATTGAGGGATAAAAATCCTAGAACTTTAACAGAAGCCTATAAAATGGCTGTGAACATAGAAATGAACATAAGGATATCAGGAAAGTTGGGTAAAAGAGAGGATCCATGCTTTAATAGAAGCAATCAGAAGGAACCTGAGTACAAAGAGTATAGGGCTCCCCAAAATAATAAGCCGTCCTATAATAACAATTACAATCCACAAAATAGGATGCAAAACTACCCCTATGGTACCCAATTTAAGGATGGTAAACCTATTGCTCCACCTAGAAACGAGAAAACTGAGAATAGGAGCCCTGATCCTTTACATAAAAATGCTATTCATATGTGCAATGATGACTTCTGGTGTGAGTCCTGTGAGGCACCACACAATCCTGACTTTTGTGTTGTTTCTTTGGATTTAAAATCAAATGAGGAGAAAGATAAGGAAGAAGATGATACATGTGATTATAATATGAATAATACATATTCTTGTCATGATATGGATTATGATGAAGAAATTGAGAATCATGACATATATGGCTCGCAAGGAAATGTTGAAGTCCACCATAAGCAAGTCTTGTCAGATAGTGAGGAAGAAGAAAGGGATGACCACATAAGGTGTCGTGCCCAAAATAATCAGGAAACTCCACTAGTGAGAAAAGCCTCTGATGAGGAAAAATCCAGAATCACTGCTGACTTAGTGAACAAAGCTAGGAACAACTATCACCTAAGAAACAGAGTGGTGGGTAATGTTGGTAGTCAACCATCAGGCATTTTTATAAAAGAAAACAAAACATATGCCAAATATGTACCTAAAAAGGACGGGCCTGGGGAAAATGCAAATAGACCTAAGTTTAAGGTAGCAAACAAAGCTAATGAGAAAAAAGATGTACATGTAGAAAAGGCTAAAGAACCAGAGGCAAGTTCTTCTTCTCTTAAAGTGGAAAATAAAAAATCTAGGAGGGAAGAACATGTTGTGCATATTCAGCCAGAAGAAAATAATATTGTTGTAGAAAAGCCTAAAACCACTGATGTAAAGTATACTCCAGTAGATATGGGACAATGCTTATCTCATATGACTGTGAAGGTCCCCTTCCTTGAGATGATGAAAATAAATGAACGCAAAGAGAAATTTTTATCAGTATTGAACAGTGTGCCCTCAGTAAAAATTCAAAGTGTAGAGCATATTGAAAAGAAAACAAATAACAAGGGAAAAGAACCCGAAGTGATGATATCTGAGATTCCTCAGATTTTTCTAAATACAACTACTTCTCCAAAAGTTGTTGATCCATCTTTTCTAACATTGGTGATTAATGGTAAGAAGCTAAAAAATTGTATGATAGATTCAGGAGCTTCAAATACTGTTATGCCAGTAGAAATCGTGAAATCCACGGGATTACAAGTTGATACTCCTCATGGGAGGTGTCAAGCAATGGATTCCAGAGAAGTCCCGGTTATTGGTACCATTGAAGCTATGCATTATAAGCTAGTTGTATGCCCTGATATAGTTTTAACAATGAGTGTACTTGTTGTTGACATTCCACCACATTATGGTATGCTATTATCAAGAAAGTGGAGTGATTCAATGGGAGGTAGTATACAATGTGATTTATCATATGCTACGTTCAAAATTGCTAGAAATAATGTCAAAGTGTCTAGAGAAGGAAGAACACCTCATATGATTGAGTGGCATGAAGACACTGACATTAATTACTGTGTTGACATTGACATGGAGAATTTCAGAATCAAAAGGAGTGCTCACCAGTGTGAAAATGTTGATCCTTTGGTGAAGGAGTTATCCGTACAAAATGATGGTTTATAGTAGATGTACTTTGATGGAGCATGTTCTAAAGAAGGCTCAGGAGCTGGAGTTTTATTTATATCTCCATCAGGTACCACTTTCAAATATTCTTTTCTGCTATCATTTCAATGTACAAATAATACAACAAAGTATGAGGCTTTGTTTCTAGGGCTAGAAATTGCTAATAAACATGGTATAAAATTCTAAAAGTCTATGGCGACTCAGAGTTAGTAGCAGCCTAGGTAAGATCCAAATATGTTGTAAAGAATGACAGATTGAAAATGTATAGACATGCTATTTGGGATCAAATAGAATTTTTTGATGTCTTTAATATCAACTGGATAGAAAGGTCTAGGAACATAATGACGGATTTCTTGGCTAATGTCACCTTGAAAACTAATGACATGACCATTAAAGGGGTATCAATTATGGAATTCAAAAGAAGACCAATTGTCCCAGATAACATTTACAACTGGCAAGTGTTCGAGGATGACCAAGATATCCTTAGATTTCTTCAGTACCTTGACCATTATGAGGATTAGCATGTAGATTGCAATAATCTGCTTGAAGTCATTGATGGTAAGTAGTATATACTGGGGGATGAGGTTGTCCAACTTAGTTCCAACCAAATTCCTAAGGGATTGGTAGAACTAGAAGCATTGTTTACTAAACAAAGTGAACAAACATTAGGAATAAGCAATGCCAAGGTTGAGGATTTAGAAGTAAATTTGGGTTCACAAACTACTCCTCAAATAGTTTACATTGGAAAAGGATTAGACTCTCATATTAGAACCAACTTGATAAAACTACTAAGAAAACATAAGCATGTTTTTGCTTGGTCATATGAAGATCTTAAGGCTTATAGAGAGGATCTTTTCCAACATGAAATCCCACTAAAAACTGACATGAAACCATTCAGACAGAAGCAAAGACCTATCAATCCTCTATTGGCTCCAAAGATGCAACAAGAGTTGATGAAGTTAAAAGATGCTGGAATCATTCAGCCAATCAGACACTCAATTTGGGTCTCAAACCTAGTACCAGTAAGAAAGAAGAATGATGACATAAGAATGCGTGTAGATTTTAGAAACTTGAATATTGCTTCCTTAAAAGATAACTATTCTCTACCAAATATGGAAGCAATGTTACATAAGGTAACTGGTTGTGAGTTGCTATCAATGTTGGATGGATTCTCAGGCTACAACCAGATACTTGTGAAAGAATCAGAGCAATTCAAAACGGCTTTTACTACTCCATGGGGAACCTATGTCTATGTCAAAATGCCCTTTGGATTAATAAATGCAAGAGAAACTTTCCAAAGAGCCATGGATGTGGCATTTAAAGAGTTTATTGATTTATTCATGGTTATTTATCAAGATGACTTGATTGCATATTCTAAAAAGGCAGGGGATCACTGTGAACACCTAGAGAAATTTTTTAATAAAGCTTTAGAGTATGGTGTTTCACTAAACCCTAGAAAATGTCATTTTTTAGTTACATAAGGGAAGTTGCTAGGGCATATAGTGTCCAAGGATGGAGTCAGGATAGACCCTGAGAGAATAGAGGCTATCCAAAAGGTCACTCCTCCAAAAAATATAAAAGGAGTACAATCTTTTTTAGGAAAGATAAACTTTGTCAGAAGATTTATAGCTAACTTTGCAGAGGTTGTCAAACCAATTATCAAGTTGTTAAAGAAAGATACAAAATTTCATTGGAATGAGGAAGCTCAAATAACATTTGAAAGAATAAAGAAGGCAGTACAAGAAGCACCTGTTTTAAAATCACCAGACTACAGTAAGCCCTTTTCTTTATTTTCCTTTGCATCTTTTCACACTATTGTTGTTGTTCTGTTACAAAAGGATGATGAAGGGTTTGAACATCCAATAGCCTTTTTTAGCAAATCCTTGCAAGTTGCAGAGCTGAATTATGAAATGATGGAAAAGCAAGCATATGCCCTAGTAAAGGTTGTGAAATCTTTTAGACCAGACTTAGTTTGTGCTAAGGTGTTGGCATGTGTACCTCATGCAACGGTAAAGGACATTCTTACCCAATTAGAAGTAACTGGAAAAAGATGTAAGTGGATCAACCGAATTCAAGAATTCAACCTAGAAATCCACATTACAAAATTGGTAAGAGGTCAAGGTTTGGAAAAGCTCATGACAGAGGAGAACTTGGATCTAGTACAAATAAATGATACAGAAATACATGATCAGACAATTTCTAGTATAGAGAAACAACCATTTTATACTGATATTGTATTTTTCTTAAAAACTGCCAAGTGTCTTGATGCTATGACAGATAATCAAAAGAGAAGTCTCAGATTACAAGCTCAGAGATGCACCTTAGTACAAGGAGATTTATATTGGAAAGATAGATATGGTGTATTACTGCTATGTTTAGATCAAAGTTAATATGAGAAAATATTAAATGAAATGCATGCTAGGGTCTGTGGAGGCCATTTTTCTGCCAAGACTACTGCCCACAAGATCTTAAGGGCTGGTTATTTTTGGCCCAGTTTATTTGAAGATACCCATGCATATGTTAGGAGATGTGAGTCATGTCAGAGGTTCACAAATAAGTTAAAGTTTTCAGGAGCTCTATTACTAAATCCTGTAAGTGCAGAAGCCCCTTTTGCTATGTGGGGAATTGATTTTATAGGTGAATTTTCAGAAAAATCTAGTGGTGGACACAGTTGGATACTTGTAGCCACAGATTACTTTACAAAATGGATTGAAGCTATTCCCACAAAAAAAGGCAACAAGTAAGGTTGTTACTGAATTCCTGATGGAAAATATATTAACTAGATTTGGTGTGCTTGTAAAGTTAGTAATGGACAATGCCATGTGTTTTAGGTCAGATGAGATAAAAGACTTCTGTGAGAAGTATGGGATAATGATGTCATATTCATCCCCATACCATCCTCAAGCAAATGGACAAGCTGAATCTAGTAACAAAAGTATATTGAAGATTTTAAAGAAGAATCTTAAGAAGAATAAGAGAGCATGTCATACAAAATTGAGGTTAGCTCTATGGGCTGACAAGATAACAGTTAAAAAGGCAACAGGAAAATCACCATTTGAACTTGTATATGGTATGAATTCAAGACTACCTGTTAATAATTTGTTGCCAATATACCAGTTTATACAAGAAGAACAATTAGAGCTTTATGACAGTATGCAAAATAGAGTGATGCAGTTGACAGAGTTGGATGAAATCAGAAAGGATAGCTAGAAAGAGAATATGAAGTTACAACAAAAGATGAAATATCTATTTGACAAAAGGGCTAGTAAAAGAAAATTCCAACCAGATGACCTTGTTTTGCAGTGGAATGTAAGAGCAGAAGATAAAGGAAAGCATAAGAAGTTTGAGTCATTAAGGCTTGGACCTTTTGTCATCTCTCAGAGCTTTGGCAAAGATTCTTATCTTCTAAAGAATATGAATGGATAATTATTTGAGTTGCATGTGCATGGGCAGTTTCTGAAGCCTTTCTTCATTTGAAAAGATAAAAGTTGCATGCACAGGTAAGTGAATTTGTATCATATGTATATAAGTAGGTTTCCCTTTCAGTTGTAAGTTTCCCTTCAACAATAGTTTAGTCAGCGTCAAATAAAAGGTCTGCAACCAGAGATTCTAAGATTCTTGTCATAAACTTGTGTTTATCCATCCTCGGAGAGAGCCACAGTTGGTTGTATTTCCAGTTTTTGAGTTTGCCCTATAAAATTTTGAAGATGCCTGTCATTCATGTGCCTAGGAGGTTAGAAATCATGTCTAAAATTGCTTATATGCCTCTGCAGGAGTTATTTTTTTCTCAAAACCTAGTTGAAAATGTTAAAAGCCCTAAACCCTAGAGTAATTTCTATTCAAAAATGTAAGAAAGCCCTAAAATTCTCAAGCGGGTTCTATATTCATGTTACCTTTTCATGACTTAAGTTTGAAGTTATTTGCATTTGCTAATATTTTAGTCGCTTAGTCTCATGAGAAAGAACAAATATTCCTTATAATGTCGAGACTTAGCGAAAAGCTTTGGTTGCGTAGTCTCTTAATGAAAAAGAATATGCTTAAAAGGTTATGAGACTTGGTGCAGACCGTTGATCTCATATATGATCTAACGGTGGTCGGGTTGTCTCTTGATGAAATTAGAGTTAGTGATTTTATATGGCGACTTCGAGTCTACCTAGTCGCGTTATCTCCAGATGTAACCCATGGTTATGAGTTAAGTTCAAGTGTTAAAGTTGCTCTGTTGTCGCCAAGTCTCTGGATGAAATGTGAGTTAAGTGAAAGAACTAGAGATTTCGCGACAACCGTTCATCTCACTTTATATCCAACGACAATCGGGAAGTCTCCTGATTAAAGCTGCAGTTTAGAAATCATCAAGCGACATGGAGATTCAACAGTCGCTAAATCTATGGATAAACCCAGGTTAGATGTCAGTTTGAATAATAGTGTTGTCGCACAGTCGCATGAAGAAAGATGAGTTAAGTCAAAAATCAAGAGATTCAATGACAACCATTGGATGGAAGCCAGATCGGACGGTAGTCACGTGGTCATGGTATAGAGTTGAAAAGTCAAGCAGGATCTGGCAATTAAGAGACAAGAAGGAAAAGTCAGACACATGTCCATTTGTCTCGAAGTCTCATGAAAAGTTAGGGTTTGAAATGAAGATTACGAGACTTAGCGATAACCATCAGATACAGAGGAAATCCAAATCAATGGCAGTCGCGTTGTCTCCAGATGAAGATTATAAAGATAAAGTAATCAAGCAATAAAGAGACTAAATTTGTTAGTCACGAGGTCTCCGGATAAAACATGAGTTAGGGGGTTGGTTCCGCGACATAGAAAAACAACAGTCGCCAAGTCTCCAGATGTGACCCGAGTTTGAAGAACAGTTAAGAAAATGCTTAGTCGCGATGTCTCTGTAAGAAGAAGGGTTAAGTTAAAAGATCAGGCGGCATGGAGATAATTGTTGATCTAAAGATTGATCCAACGGTAGTTGCTAAGCCTCAGTAAGAAACTGCAGTTAGCAAAAATAATAAGCAACGAGGAGATCACTCAGTCGCTAGGTCGCTAGAAGTAAACCAGAGTAAAAAAAAAGACTTTTCTTCGGCGCCATCATGGATAGTTGTTGACCAATGAGATTACAGAGATGATGACATATGGAAAAGTAGTCGTAATATGATTTAATGTAGCCAATTAGATCTGATTTCGATCTCTTTTTGAATTTTATAAGGTCTTTATATGCAAAAGCAGTCATCATAAATTGATTACTTGACAGTTTAAATGCCACGGCTAGAACCAAAATTGATGTCACAGTGCGTGAAAGTAATAGCGAAAATGACTGAATTGTAAGTTTACCAGTTTGAAGAGACCTTCGCATTGAATTCTCAGTTATAAGTAAGCATGCCCGTTATCATTTCATTCTTACCAGCTTTCGAATTCTCAGAGCGAAGAGTTTTTATAGAGATTTTAGTATTTTTTGAGAAAAAGTTGAATTCTCCAGTAGCAAGTGATTCAGAAAGGTAATTTCTTGATTCAGAATTCAACACGGATTGTGATTTGCAGTGTTTTCGGTGATTAGATTATAGATTATAGAGTATTTGACAGCTTGTGGTGAGGGTTTTGAGAAGATTTGTTTCATTATCAGTGATAAAGTGTTGTGAACAAAATAGAAGGGGAAAATGAGTCAAGCACAAAGTATGGTGTCCACCAGTGGGAGAAGTGACGATGTTGATGATGAATCAAAAGGAAAGAGAAATTATTTAAACGAGTTTCTCACATTGCTACCAGGCTCGAGCTAGAATAGACAGGTTAGTGCTGAAGTCCTAATTGATGATATGTCTTACATTAGGGATGCAAACACTCCGGGTTCATCAGGGTATTCATTGTTTAATTATTTCTTTAACAATAGTGATGAACCCATGCTTATTTCAAAACTCTTGGACCTGTGGATTAGCCAAGTTAATAGTTTTTGACATCTTTGTAGATGTTAATTTCATTTTAGAATTGGCCAGTACGTATGATACCCTAACCAAAATAATTAAGAGGGATGATGGAAAACCCCTACTTACCTTGGACCGAAATTCTTTCATGAAGGCCTTCAATGTGTACTACCATATGACTACTAAGATAAACTTGACGAGCCTAGAGAATAGGTATACTAGAGAGTCTGGCATTGCTGCCAAATTGATCAAGGAACATCATGTTCCTAGGAAAATGAAAACCTACATAGCACCTATGCCAGGAGCAGCCCCATATTTTTACAAGGACCTGAATTTCTACATAAAATACATATCATATGCACTATGCAGAGTGTTGGGAAAGGATGCAAGAGCAGAAAGGATTACCTCATATATTTTGATGATGGTGTTCGACATGCAGAGCCTCCATACCACCTCTAACTATGACTATATCCGATATATCATAGATCAAATGCACCAGGGGTTCATAGATATACAAAGTAAAAAGGATCACCCGAAGTTTATGCATTATTCAGTCCTTATGCATTTGATCCTGTACTATAACTCCTCACTCATGAACTGTCAATATTTACAGCCACAAAGGTTTCATCACAACCAGCCTAACCCTGTTCAATTTTGGCTCAGAGTATGGAACTACACCTCCAGAGAATAGGAGTTTTGTGCTTTTGAAAATTGGATAGTATATCCAATTCTTCAGTGCGTAGGTGTTGATAAAACTAGGTTGCCTGTCAAGGTAATACAATTATTGAGGCCATGCCAATATCTTGACAAATGGCCAGGAGACCACAAATGGGGGGATTTTTACTATGAGAAGAACTTCACATTAATAAGGGTGTATGGATGTACCCACCCTCCACATATATTTCCATTCCATGTACCACCAAGGGTAGCTGCAATGGAATTCATAAGGCAACTCATTTTGACAGACAAGGAGCATCTAGCATCACACTGTTTGGGTACTTTTATCCGTAGGCAGTTCAGAATTTACAATTTTACTATTGGAAAAGGAGCATTGGACCTTGTAAACACTTGGATGAATCATTATAGGATGAATGTGGCTTTACACAGATATGTTGATACAGAGGGTTTCATCCTCAGTGCCAAGAAATTACTGACAACAACTATCTGCTACACCAAAGACCATGAAGAGTGCATGGAAGAAGATTTGATAAGAAATATTTTGGAAGATGAGGAGGTAGATAGGAGATCTATAAAGTTCAATGAACTTATGGAACTTGAGAGGCAGGTCAAGAGAAAAGGTTTAAAATTTGGGGGATTCTTTCTTGATATGCCTTATTTGAAGAGGCTAGAAGCCATGATCAACTCTCACACTCTCCTCTGCAATCAGCTAGAAGAGGCACTAGTGGTTCCGGAGAAAGGCCATAAAGGGCACTCATCATCAGAGTATGATGATGATTGTGATGAATACTATGAACCTGGCCCCCCTCTAGTTAATCAAGCAATTGCTGAAGAGCAGACAGCTAAAGAAGAGAAGATCATTGACCTAACTGAGGTCCCTGAGAAAGAAGTGACAAATGAACCCCCACAAACGAGACAAAAAGTATAAACAAGGGAACCTTCTTAGAGGAAGGAGAAAAGAATAGACAAAGTTGTTGCCCTTATAACTAGGAACAAGCCTTATGATCACTTACTGAGAAAACAGATCAGGGCAGGCAAAAAATTGCAAAAAGATGCAAAAGAAGAGGAGGAGCTACCTCTTAGGACCTGTACAGATTTGAGGTTGATACATCAAGAAGAATTATTTAAGGATGACAACTTCATAAAAACAAAGGAATTCAAAGATTTCCTCATTTGGAACAAGCAACAACAGGTGGGAAAATAGTTGCAATTGGCAAGTGGCGATCCAGTCACCCAAGAGGCTCTACAGACATTGCACGACTATGATCCTGAATCTGAGAAAATCACACCAGAGCAAGCAAGGCAAGTGGTCAAGGCCAGTGTGATGTTATTTGTGGAAGGCTGGGACCTGTCTTCGGCTTTTATAATTGATCAAATAAGAAAACAAACCGATGTCAAATTGTCATCAGAAACTCAGGTTGGGGATATGATAAGAGGGTTTGGATATAACCCTAAATCCTAGGCACTTGCAATGTGGAGCTTAGCTCCTAAAGATCAAAATCCATTCCTTCTAAATATTTAGGAAAAGATGGAGGGTAAAAAGATAATCTGGTCAGTCCATAATATAGGGGATTTGGATATATCCCAAGTGCTAAGTCATTTTTCCCAACTCAATGAGGCAAAAGCAGTTCAAATTTTAGAAAAACTACAGAAACTCACTAGTGATACTAGTGACATTGTTAAGGATAGAGAGCTAGGATTGATGAAGATCAAAGAGAAAGAGAAGCTCATAGCTGAGCTTACTCAACAGCTATTGGATATGCCAGAGGATGCCCCTGCTGAACCAAAAGAGGTAATGGATATTGAGATCCAAACAAAAGATAAAGGAGAAATAGCTGCTGAAACAGAGCAAGAGATAATAGAGCACAATAGTGCTATTTTGGGAGCCTTGACTTCAATTTTGCAGCACAGAATAGACACCATCAAAGACAAGATTGATGTGGTGTATGGAGCTTATGGCAGATTACCAGGCTTACAAGCAGAGGTCACTAATTTTATATCGATTTTGAATCCATACTATTCAACCTGATCTGGTAGGACAACACTTTTTGAGAGGTTGGCATCTGTGCAACCATTAAGGTCAGATTTGCCAGAAATAGTAACTCAGGTTGGAATAAAGATAGAGCAGATTGGGGCCACCTTGTCCTTTTTTAAAGGAAAAACATATCAAATTGAGGCAAGGCTAAATATGTTTGGGATAGGTTACAATAGATTTATACCTCTCATTAGAATCGAGGATAATCAAATCAACCCATTAGGGCTATGGGGATCTGAATTTGATAATGTGCTTCCCAATAAGGATATATACATATCTGATCAAGGAGAGTTAGACATGGAGAGATAGAACAAGATTCTGGATGAGGAAATAAAGGCAGAGACAGATTGCAATAAATTCATCTCAGATGTAAAGAGAATAACAGATGCTAGATGGGAAAGGCAGAAGGCTCAACTTGAAAGTATTCAGAATTTTGAGTGGCCTAAAGAGGAAGATGTGACAGCATGGGCTATCATGACCAAACCCAAGAAGAAAAAGCCTTTTACAATGGATCTAGATATCATGGATGAAGAGTGAGAGGACACATGGCACCTGTTCAATGAGCACATGAAGGTTAGCAATCTTAAAGAGACTAGTGTAAGTTAGCCTGTATTGGCGGTCACTAGATCTTATTTCAACTATCATATGCTATCCTGAACATATACAGACAAAGGTGCCAACATCCACAAGAAGACAAAGAAAGATCAGATCTTATTCTTTAGTTTTGTCCTCCCACCGCTTGGATCACTCATGTTTTTTGTCTTTTATGCATTTTTAGGGTTAGGTTTCCTAAACCATCCGAAGCTTGTAGCATCCTTATTTTAAGGATTCCAAGATGGTTTAGGCTTATAAATAGTTCTCTTCTATCATTTTGTAGGAGGTTGGAAAAAAGGTTGGAAGTTGTAATTGAAAATCAATGAAATATATTACAAGGCAGACTACTAAAATTTGTCTGAGCCTTTGTATTATTTGTCTATCTATATGTATTTGAAGCTTTAAGACATTAATACAAATATTTACAATCTCTGTTCTGCATCTTTGATTGTCTCTTTTCATTAATGTTATTGCTCTTGTATGTTTATTTGTAAGACATTTAGGCATACTGATCACAAGGTGGTTGTGCAGTCATTTGTAAGCTCCTTCAAGGAAGGATTAATCATTTCAAGTGACCCCAGAGAGCTTAGCAATAGTTTAAGGATCTGATGATATAGTTGTAGAGAGAGGATAATTTGTAAGGCATTTTATCTTTGTTTGCATATATTTTGTTAATCACCTTACTGTGGAGTTATACCAGATATTGACTCATAGCCCAAGGTTAAGGCACTGGTTTTATAGTTGGCTAAGTGATGGATCATTGTCCAACCAATATTTTAAATTATCAAATCATTCATATTTCAATATACATTCCATTCAAGTAATTGTGTTTCAAAGGAATACAATTCAGTTTACTGATTCCTTTAAGAGAGAATCAAATTAGGTTATCCTTCCTAGGGTTCATAAGAACTAAAAAAGAAGGATGAGAATCCTTATTACCTTACTAATTGTTGTTATCAAGGTACTAGTATGGGTCATTAAGCTTTGTATCAGCGTATTCATGGTCTTTTGCATAGTCATTTACTTATTGATCCATTAAAAGACATTTCAGCATTCCACTAAGAAGATAATCCACTTAAAAGATACTGCAAACCAGTAATCATACATAGGTAATACATGCCTAAGCCATTGGATCTCAAAAAGGAGGTGATAATAGGTATCCCCAGATATTATCTAATACCCTCATCTATTAGCCTTTCTTTTGTATGAAATAGGAGTTTGTGTTTCAAGTACATAAGTATACTGTCACATCAAGGTTGCGCTACAAGAAAAAGAGCTAACATGGTTAATATCAAACATATTTCCCTTTGTATTTGAAAGCTACTTTACTTTCATTTTATGAACTTAGTAAGTCTTAATTTTTGTCCCTCCTCATTCTGAGATAACGCCGATAGAATTTGGCTTCACAACTACCAATTGCATTTGCTTGAATATCCTAAAATATCTTTGAGGCATTTTGTCAAACAAATGATGCACCTGTCCATATACCCACATTTTGCATACATGTCTACCAAAGCATTTCCAACTACAATATTTGAGAAAAAACCCTTTTATCATGCTTTGATGGATGTCTGGATACCTTGTTCCAAAGCTCCCATTTTGGCTTTAGCGGAAAGGATGCTAACAAAGGTTGTCAAATTTGGTTTTACACATGAAAGTTTATAAAGCCTTTTCAACTAGTTCATTTTCATGGCATTCCATAAAATCACAATGCATACATATTTAGCAAGGCCGTTGCAACATCTAACATCTGACAAAATTCATTTTCCCTTTATGTTTTGATGGATGTTACTACCCCGTTCCAAAGCTCCTAGATTGACTGTACACTTGCCAATTGCATTTGCTTGAACATTTCTAGAACCTCTTCCAGAAATCCACTTTGTACATATCCTATAATCATTGCAGTCAATAAGACCACATTTCTGTGAGTCATTTTATCAAACAAGACATATGCTTTGTCTATGCTTCCACATTTCCCATGCATGTCTACCAGGACAGTCCCAACTACAACATCTAACTCCTTTTCCCTTAATGTTTTGATGGATGTTACTACCCTGTTCCAAAGCTCCTAGATTGACTGTACACTTGCCAATTGCATTTGCTTGAACATTTCAAGAACCTCATCCACTTTGCACATATCCTTATAATCATTGCAGTCAATAAGACCACATTTATGTGAGTCATTTTATCAAACAATACATACGCTTTGTCTATGCTTCATCATTTCCCATGCATGTCTACCAGGGCAGTCCCAACTACAACATCTAACAAAATTCCTCTATTATTTATGCTTTGATGGATATCTATACCCTATTCCAGGATTCCCATTTTGCAGAGGTGGGGAGGATGCTAGCAAAGGCTATGGAATTTGGCTTTACACCTGCCAATTACATGTGCTTGAATGTATGAAAACCCTTTTCAACAAATACATTTTGTACATATGTTGCAATCAATGTAGTCCACAAGAACACCTTTATTTCAGGCATTCTGTCAAACAATTCACGGGCTTTGTCTATTCTTCCGCATTTTGCATACATGTCTACCAGAACACTTGCAACTATATCCTCTACCAAAATTCTTCTATTCTCAATGCTTTGATGAACGACCATACCCTGTTCCACAGCTCCTATTTTGGCACAGGCTGGGAGTATGCTAGCAAATGTGAACTGGTAGGCTCCTGCATGGAACCACAATATTTGCAATATCCATGTTCTAAAAAGATAAGGTGTGGATTACATGGATGTATACCTAAGAAGCATGAATTGCATCATGGGCTTTGATTGTGAAAGTGTTTTTTCACATCAGATGATGACAATGCATGTATGCCAACTAATGACAATTTTACACCAGTGAAAGCAGTTTTTACACTACCGTGATAATTACCAGGACAATAAGGTTCTGGTAAATTTCTGTGGAAGTGGAGAGAAATACATACTTCACAGTTTGTGTTGATTCGTCTTGATAATTTCACAGTCAAACCTATGAATGAATGCAAGTAACTATTGGGTAGAGAAAATTGAGTGTTTGAAAGCAGTATACAGTTGATCCCTTGACTAGAGCAATCAAGGATGGAAGAATGAAAACCGAAACATTTTCGACAGACTAAAAGATTTTTTGTTTAGTGGGTAGGGGTTGAAACCCTACGAACCCGCAACAACAGAGGAGTAGTGAGAAATGGGGAACAACCCTTAAAAAAATAGTAGCAAAACTTGCCTGTCGTCTATCAATAAATGTCAATGGAAGACATGAATCGCCTGTCGTGTGTGGGTAATGGTCGTGATTCCTTGCCTACCACAACTGAGACTGTGTTTTGTTGAAGGCGGTACTGTTTTCTACAGAGTTGGCGTGAGATTGATCGATGGAAAACCTATCCGATAATGAAATTACAGTTTATAAAAAAAGGTTAAATAGGAGTTGTTTATTTAAAAATATATATATAAGAATTTTTTTTTTTCTTTTCTTTTTTTAATTGTATAATATTTGAACTCAACCTCATCTAAGGGAAACTAAAGCTATTAGTTCAATTTAATAATAGTCAAGTGATAATTAAAATTATAATCTAATCCATTCTAATTAAATTTAAATTTAGGGAATTTAGTTAAATATAATTGATTTCATGAGAGTGTAATAAAAGAATAATTTTAGTATTCATAGTTTGATAGATATAATTCAATAGATGTAAGATCTAAAATAAATCATATATTTAATAAAATTATACTTATAAGTCTATAAATATTTAAATAAAAGGAAAATTCAATTGTTAGATTTATTGTAATTAAAATATTAATAAAATATGTCAAAAATATAATCAATATATTACAACCCATATTAACATTATTAATGTATACAAATTTTAATTATATTATATTTTATGGTGAATTCTATATATAATCATTTTATCTATTTCTAAAAAATATATATATAATTATACAATGTTAATGATTTATATAAATAAATATTTAATTTAAATTAAATCTATATTTATTATAATAAAAACTTGTACTGTATTAATTCATATTGTATTTAGTTTTATTATCTTTATAATATTTTTAGGCTAATTTCTATTTTTTTTTTAAATTCTACATATATTTCTATATTTATACATTTTAAATTAAATTGAATGTTTAACATTTGTATTAAATAATATATTTTAAATTATTTTCATATCTAATAATTTTGTATTAAATTTTTAAATTAATATTTTCTTCAATTTATAATTATATATCAATATTATTACTATATTTATTTTTAAACTATTTATTTTATATATTTATTTTTATTAATATGAAATGTTCTATTTAATTTAACATGACTTATTTTTAAACAAAAAAATTAGGTTGAAATATGCAATTTATTACAAGTTTCATCCACTCAATTTAACTTATATCTACAACTAGTATAAACATAGAATAAATTCCAAACAAAAAACTCTAATGGCTGACCTATTCCCTAGTGTTTTCCTCGAATCAAATCAGAGGACCTGTCTCATTGGTTAAGTGAGAATCCCATATTCCTATCGGTTTCCTTTGAATTTTGAGCCCTAAAATGTTGTGAGAGGTATAAAAGACACCTATCTCTCCTCATTTTGATATAGCATGATCACAAGAATTCAAGAGCTCTCCTACAATTTTGCATCCAAGCATTCTCAAGCATTTTAAGGTGTTTTCAAGACAATATTTTCCATGGATCAAGCTTCTTTCCCTCATTGAAGGCCAAGCAAAGGAGTCCACCATCAAAGAAGAAGATCATAGTACAAACATTCATCTACATACATTCAAGCTTCAACATTTATTCAAGCGTTCAAGTCTTCAAATCTCCAAGTCATCATTTTCTCTCTCCATCAAGCATTGTGGCAAACTACAACATCCATTATGTAAGGTGTTGTCTTTCACTATTTCTTTTGGGATTTTGTTTGAAGTTAAATCTATTGCATCAACATATTTGATCACATTCAAAGAAGCATTTGCATTGCCAAGGTATAATACACTTCATGTTTCAGATGTAGCCTCTACTATATGACAACACACTTTCATTTATTTCATTTCATTTCAAGGTTGATTCCAAACTAGGGTTTGACTAAGGCAAACCCCTTTGTACACAACATTTTCCTTATTTTCTCTGTGTAGGTACAAGTGGCATTTGTACCATATTAAATCTAGAAAATTCAGGACCTCATGGACAATCTACAATTTATAATAGTCGAAAGTGCAAGGAACAGGCCGTCCATGGTGACCTATTCCCTCCAAAATTGCATCAAATTGATTTTGCAAGTTAGTTTCATCCTCTAGACCCCATTTTTGGTATTTGTGCAAAGCTATCTATTTTTTGTCAGTCAATGTATTCTGCAACTTGCCATTTCTCCCTTTGTTGCCTCTATCTTACATCATGCAATCATATTCCTCTAAATTAACTCATCCAATTATTATAGTGAAGGATCATTGCACTCATTCAATGCTTGAGTCCTCTTGAGCCTAGTGGGTCATCTTGCTTCTGATTATGCAATAAGGAAATATGGTATACCCTTATTGAGCATCTTTTTCTCATTGTACACGCACACATGCTAGTTCTATTCTCTTAAATTTTCTTTTCATATGCATAATAGGGGATGCCTATCATCATGACCAAGAAATGAATGAAATAAAAGATTTTAATGATGTCCACCAGATTGAACAACCTATGTGACCAAAAAAAATCCTTACTTTATCTTTATGCTCTTTTCCATGTCAGATGTCTTACTATTGATTTTGATTAGGAAGTTGGTTGTTTGGTTGATCTCTTCTTCCTCAAGTAATCGATGCATGTTGTCAACTTTCCAACATTTTACATACTAAGTATGAATATCCTCATAAGTTGGGCATTCCATGATGAAGTCCATTTTGTTTCTATTGCTCCCTTATTGCAAAATATCCAAACTTTTTCTTCCCAAGTTTTCTTGGGTATCTTCCAGCTACCTATCTCACACTTAAGACGATGTAATCACATCCTCAATTGTGCAACTAATACTCTCACTTTCCCTTCAATAAAAACTCCTAAATGTGTTTTTTACTGTGGTCCCTAGCTAGACTAAAATCTTTGGTGTAATAAGGTTTTTTTATGCCCAATCTGCTTAGTCCACATGATAAAATTCTAAATTTTCCAGTCACATAACTTTTTATTTCTTCATGGGTGTTAGGACTTTCTTGCAAGTTTATCCAATTGTTATTTTTCCCAATCTGCTTAGTCCACATGACGGTTCTAAATTTTCTGGTCACCTAAATTTTTATTTCTTCATGGGTGATAGTACATTCTTCCATGTTAATCCCATTTGTTTATCCAATTGTTATTTTGCTTCATCCAAGTTTTCTTCCTATGGTGTAGAACTTCCTTCACAACCATTTTAGGCCAATGATGGTTATCATATTGTCAACCTTTCTTAAATAACTTACAAATTGGGTTATCGCTAACACCTCTAATGGAAAAATTCCAACTTTACCCAAAAGAATTTCATATGAGGCTATGGTTTTAACTTTGACATTGCTTGTGATTAGATGTTTCTAGATTCTTTCAAGCTGCCTCCAGCTATAATTTAACATGCTACTTGCACACACTTCACAAGTATAAAGAACAATTGGTATGACTAATAAGCCAAAAAGGGTTTAGTTGGTTTCCAATACCAAAATTTAGTTGTTTTGCACTTATTTTGAAGCAAGTACAAGGCCTTTCAACCTCCCTCTTTGTTATACAAGCCTCTCAACTAAGCTTGTAGTAGAAGTTAATCTCAAGAAAAAAAAAATTGGACCCTTTCTCCATTTTTGGGTGTCATCCTTGCCAAGGGGCCATGCTAATCTTCCAATTTTATGGTACATATGAATAAATGAATATTTTTAACAACGTCCATGCTGCTAAACAACCTATAAGACCCACAGATAACCAGTAAACATAAAAGCAAGTGAAGCTCGAAATAAAAGCCCCCCATAATTCTTTTTCCTTCTACAACTTATATCTTCTGTTGCAAATCTTGATAAGGGAATTTGCAACCCTTATTATCTTTTCTTCTCAAAACAACTTACTCAAGGTGTTCACATTTGTTGTATCAATGTAATTGATCCGAATATCATTGTAGGATGAACACTCCAAGATGTAATGCTACTCTACCTCCACCACTTCTTAAGTGTAAAAGCAACATCGTTTGTCTGCCCACTCTTCTCTAGGTATCGTCCATCTTCTAGTTTCACATCTAAGCTGGTGCAAAACTAGAACAATCAACATTTTTGTTTTCCATTTAATTTCCATTCCTATGGCCCAAGAATATCCAACAAAATGGAAGCACCTAGCCAGTCTTGCATGTCACCTAAAAATTTATTATGTGACAACATTATAACTTTCTAAATAGGTCCTAGTGATCAAACACAAGAGAGGACATCAAACCTAGTGATCAAAATTCATTGTAGACTTAAAGAAGAAGTTTTAAATTGTTCAAGGTTCTAGCACCCTATTTTGAATGCTCATTATATTTTAAGAAATATAGAGTACTTTGGCCTCATGTAGTTTATTAAAATCTTTCATCTTTCTGTCCCACAAGCTATATTTAGCCTGGTGAACGTTAAATTTTTATCTTATCTTATCTTGTGAGTGTTAACCAATTTCTTGAAATTTTTTTTCCAACCTACTTTTAACTTTCCCATCCGCGTGGCAATTGTATTCTAGATCTCTGACCACGTCACCGAGGATTTGACCAACGAAAATCATTTCTAGAATCCCCTATACACAAATTTTCAACGTGAGCATTTGAAATATCCCTTATGGGCCCCATCAGCACAAAGCCAATAATAAAAATCCCTTACTTTGCAGTTCGGCCCAGGTGTCTTGAAAATCACTGTGAACATTTATTCGATCAGTTCACGCAAAGCTCGGAGAAAGTCTACTCTTTTCGCTTTTGTGATGGCCAGGCGGAGGCCCAAAAGAGCCGAAACAAAATCAGCGGATGGTCCCTCTGTAAGCGACTTCGGCTGCCTTTCATGTGTCCGGGGGCCTAACTCTGTCCCCGCAGAAAATCATTCTAATGGTATGAATACGGTCGTTTCTGAGAATAGCAATGGCGGGAAGAATATGTGGGACGCCGCTGTGGCCAACCGACGGGAAGCTGAAGTCGGCGCCGGTGGAGAATTCCACGATCATCTTGTTATCATGGTGAATGGCATTGTTGGCAGGTTAGTTTTGGATTACTTCATAATCTCTGTTTTAATTCTATTTTGCTCGGGCAAATTGGAAGCATTATCTAAAGAAAAATTATCTAATTTGTCTTGGTGAGATTTGTGTGGCAAATTTCTAATGTTTTTTGGTTTGAATTTGTAGAGAGAGTTTTCAGTCACATTTGTCTGGAGCTGTCCTCCATTTTTAGTTGAAAATGCTTTATTTTAATTTTGCAATTGAAGATTTCTGCTGTGCTGTTGGTATTGGGTGAACTGATACAAGTGATCTTCTTTAGAGCCAAGTATTGAATTCCCCAAGGATGCACCAGGGGCTTTGCGGATTCAATTGTGGGATACAGTAGTCAATTTTCTCTATTGTTTCAGCTAAATTTTGTCGATTTTTTAAAGTTTTTTCTGTTAAATCTGTTTGGAAGTTTTCGCATCTGCTATAGTCATTTTCTGTTGGAAAATCTCGGCATTTTCAGCTAAATTTATTTTGAAAATTTCTCCATTTTTTGGTTTAACTTGTATGAAGATTTTGTTTTATTTTTTTCAGTTAAAGTTGTAGAGAATTTTTTAAAATTGTCTTGATTTTTTGTACGGCATCCATTTAGGCTTTGGAGACTGTTAAGAAAGACCAGAGAATTCGGTTATAAGGTTAAAGTGTTAAATAACTTGGTATATTCATGGGGGATTTATCCAAACATTCTCAATTCTTGGGATAGTTTACCCAAATTTGGTCAGAAATGGGCTAATTAGGAAATTATAAGAAATCCAAATATTCTCAATTCATAGTATAATTTATCCAAATTTGGTGAGGAATGGACAAATTAGGAAATTATAAGAAACAATCGAAGGTTTGCTTAATGTTAAATTGTTAGGTAGCTTGGGAAATTCAAGGAAGTATTTAGTAAACTTTGCTCAAAATTGGAATAACTAAATGGTTCAAGTTCTTGATCTTAAAAATTTCACAGTTATCCTCGAAAACCTTTTTTTTCCTTAAATATTAGGAATTGTGGAAGCATTAAATTGTTAATGTCAATTTTATTTTAATGTTGAAAAATATGTATGAGACGGTTAAACTTAACCTAAGATATGTTCAATCTTTATACATTTTGAAAGATTTAATCAAATCACTTGTGGATTTCCGATTTTTAGATCTGAGATGTTTGATAGCAGATCAAGACATGTTGGGCTTATGGTATGGTATGCCTTTGTCCTTGATCATATTGGTAATTCCACTTCTGGGACGTCGGCTTTGAAAACTCGCAAAACCGAGTGTCCTAAAGGCTCATAATTCTAGGATCTGTTAGGTGAATCAGATCATGTGAAGAAGGTTGACTAGATAAAGGACCCCGGATGTTTGAGGAGCTAAGAAATTTGGTTTGTATGCCACTGTAGCTATAGTAGCAGATTGTTGTTCCTCAAGGAATTGCTTAAGACACATCTCCAGAAAATTGTAATTGGTTTGTTGTTACCAGGAATTTGATGGTACTTGTACCATACCCAATCTTATACCATTTTGGCATTTTACAATCGGCATTAAACATGATGTTAACCATCTCAATGGGCTTTGTTGATTTGTGGTTAATCGAATGTGTCCTATGATACTTTTTTTGTTGATATGCAGAGTGATTTATTACAAAACCGTTTGAGCTCTTGAACATGGCTTGTCTTTTGTGGTGATTTTGTGTCTCAGGCTGAGGGCTTGGTAAAATTTCAGCTATAGTTTAAGCCTGGGGTTAAGCCATGGGCAAACATACTTGAAATGTGGTCACTATATTGACTTGTTTGGTATCACTGGATGAATGTAAGGGTGCATTTTCCTTGCTTTTAGGCAGATGTGCATTTTCCTTGCTTTTAGGCAGATGAAAGATATCGTTGCAAATCAGATTATGTTTCTTGTTGAAGTTCTAGTTATGATTTTAATTACATTGGTTGGACTAGGTTTGACCCAACTCTTGTTTAGCTTGGAAGGTCCATCTCAATAATGCCTTTCAAGCGATAACTTTTAATATTCATCATGTCAAAATAATAGATTGCAGTCTAAGGAATGGATAAAGAGTTTCATGAGATTTTTTTGAGTCAACTTAGGAGCATTTGACATAAATCCTGACTTACAATGCCCTTTCCAGTATGTTGAATGTCCTAGATGTAAATGCTGATAAGCTTGTGAGTGTGGAAAGTGAAAGTTACAACAAACTTCCATTTTTGAGAAGATTAAAGGGCTTGGGAGATTCTTTTGAAAACAGGGAAATTGACCAGTCATTTATTCTGTTATAACTAACTAAGCTGTTCATTCTGTTTAGTTATTTGTGTACATTACTTGATAGAGAATTGGTTTCAGGTGTCATAGCAACAGGCTTCCTGTGTGACAAGTGCTTGTTTTCTAATGTCCTTGAGTCCCTTCCATGTGAAGCTTTTCCTGATCTGTTTGTAGGACTTGAAGTACCCAGGGTGCCCCATCAAGAGAGTATCACGAACTGCTCAAAAAATCATTTCCGTTATCCTTGATTCTGGTACCATGCAGATTCTTCCCTTGTAGAGATTGAGCTCATTGCAAACTGTGTACTTGTCATCCAACAACTTCCCTTTGAACACATCAGCAACAAATGCGTTCTTGGCATAATCTGTTATGATTTCATTTTTTCAATCTGCTGAGATATGAGACATGGAATACAGATTTGGCCTTCTAGACAATGCATCAACAACAACATTCTTCTTCCCTTTATTGTACTCAATATAAAAGTCACGGTCTTCGAGTTTTCTCATCCACTTTTGTGGTTGCTCATCTAGATCTTTTTGATCGAGGAAATATCTCAACTTGTTCTGATTAGGTTTAAACACAAATCGATCACTTACCAATTACTACTTGAATTTAACTAACACGTTGATGATAGCCAACATTTCCTAATCATAGATTAACCGCCTTTCCACCTCTACAAGTTTCCAACTTTTGAGAGCAATCTGGTGCTTGTTCTACATGAGTTTGACTCCAATTCTTTCTCTTGATGCATTGCATTCTAGTGTGAAAGGAAGATTGAGATCCAGAATTCCTAACATAGGACACGAGGTCATTAAGGAAGTGTGAAATGTGCATTGTGCGCTTTCAGTTCATACAGAAGCTCCCTTCTTTGTTAGGTCAGTTAAAGGTGTGGCTAGATGGGAGAAACCCTTAACAAAACACTTATAGCAGTTGGAAAGGCCAAAGAAATCTTGCCAAGGTACTTGGGGAAGGCCAATGCCAAATTGCTTTGATCTTCTCCATATTTTACTACACTCCCTTTGCATTGATGATGTGACCTAGATACAAGATCTTTGCATAGAAAACTTATGCTTTGACTTCTTGGCAATTAACGTTTGTGCTTCCGAAATTCCCAACACTTCACCAAAGTGTTTTAGGTGCTTCTTCCATGTCATGTTATGTATCAACATGCCTTCAAAGAAGACAAGGATGAACTTTCTTATTTTCTTGCGGGAAATTTTGCTCATGCACGACTTGAATGTTACTGGAGTGTTTGTCAAACCAAATGAAATGACCAAGAACTCATAGCATTTGTAGTGACATTGAAAATCTTTCTTGTGAATATATGTCTCTTGGGCTTTGATCTAATTGTGGGTCAACCTAAGATTTGTTTTGGAGAAATAGATTGCACCGTGAAACTCATCTAGTAATTCATTGATCTTGGGAATGTGGTATCAGTTTTTAATTGTTTTCTTGTTCAGTGCCTTGTAGTCAATGCACATCTGCATTGTATAATCTTTCTTCTTCACCAAAGCTATAGAGGAAGCAAAGGGAGTTGAGTAGGGTTTGATGTGGCCCATTTCCAATACTTCCTTAATTGCCTTTTCGACTTTCTCCTATATCTCCTACGGTGGTGGTAGGGAGTAGTGATGACGAGCTGAACACTCCAACTCAATGTTGTGCTCAAAGCCATTGTCTGACAGTTTCCTATTAGGAATGCCGCTGAATTCTTTACTGTGCTTTTCCATGATACCTTGCACATCCATATGATATGCATTCTTTCCTTCAATGGGTTTTGTAATTATCAACAAACATTGAGCTGCCCATGCTGCTTGCCTTTGGGGAAAATCGTCTTGGTTCTCTTAACTGATACAATCTTTGATGCTTTATTTGTTATTCCCCGTAGGATCACTTCTTTTCCCTCTGACTGAAACTTAAGTGCCAAGGTCTCAAAGTTTTGTGTGATATCTCCTAATGAGTATAGCCACTGGATGCCTAGGACAATATTTGTGTCTCCTATGTTAACATAGAACTCTTCCTTCATATCATATCTTTCCAGATTAAGACTCAACTAAGAGATCTTTCTATTGCATTGGATGGTGAAATTGGTGGCCACCATAACATTGAACATGAACCCTTCAAAGTCCTTTGTCTTAAGGCCTTTCTTGGTCATCATTCTCTCACAAACAAGGTTATGAGTGGCACCGGTTGTTGGATACTAGGATCACTGAGAGGGGGGGGGGTGAATCAGTGATCTATAAAACAAGAAGATCTTTTAACCATTCAAAACTTTAACTTTAAGTCATTAGCATATGCAACAAATCACATGAGAACATCAACAATATTAGATGTATGTGCAACATATATAAGATATCATAAACAACAAAGCATATGCACACATTTAGACACTTGACACAATGTTTTATATGGAAAACCCCTAAGGGTAGAAAACATTTTATGAATCCTTTTTTATTATGCCTCAGTAGCAAAATCATGCCTCACATAGCATACATTAGGGCTTCACTAGCCAAAATTCAGTGCACCCACTCTAGGAGCACTAACCCCTTACAATCTTAGTAACACCCATTCCAAGGAGCACCAATACCTTACTGGTTTTAGGAACACCCATTCCAAGGAGTACCAACACCTTACTGATTTTAAGAAACACCCATTCCAAGGAGCTTCAACACCTTACAATATTTAGACCAAAATCTGATTCAGAGGGATACTCTGTTTGCATACATAACATTTGATACAATTCAACATTACAGAGATCTTGTTATCAGTTCCACAAATTCCACTTCACAATCTGCTCTTATCAGGAATGATAATCAGGACAATACATCAACAGTGAAAACCTTAGTGTTTTCACAATTCTTCTTACCTGCATCAATCAATGATAAACATGCCAACACATTATCTGCAAGTATGATATTTTCAACTGTACATTTGTAATCTCACTGTCAATGATCTGCCTCCTTCAAACATCCTACAACCATAGCTCTGCAAACTGATACAGACACATTACATGACAATAAAAAAACATATCTCTCTTTCACTACCATAGTATATCTCTGTCATTCAAATTTACTTCAATCTGCCCTGTATAATCTTTAATCAACCCTTCATTCTTCATTTTAAACAATCACACATTTGAATCTATATTCATTGTTTTAAACAACAAACATACAACCCCATACAGAACCTTGCTTACAATCAGACAGGCATTACTTCATAAAAGATCAAGAACAACATTTACAATCAACACAATCAGATTACCATTCTTTCCGTATCTTCTTGATTCGCTTCATCACATAAAATGAATGGTTACAACACTGTCTTCAATAATATCCACACTCACTACATTCTCTACTCACTGTGTATTCTTGAATCCTCTGCATTATACTGTCATGCTTTCATCTATATGTTCTTTATCTTCTATTTCAGATATCACCATTCCAAGGAGCTTCAACACCTTACAATATTCAGACCAAAATCTGATTCAGAGGAATACTCTGTTTCCATACATAACATTTGATACAATTCAACATTATAGAGATCTTGTTATCAGTTCCACAAATTCCACTTCACAATCTGCTCATTATCAGGAATGATAACCAGGACAATACATCAACATTGAAAACCTTAGTATTTTCATAATTCTTCTTACCTGCATTAATCAATGATTAACATGCCAACACATTATCTGCAAGTATGACATTTTCAACTGTACATTTGTAATCTCACTGGCAATGATCTGCCTCCTTCAAACATCCTACAACCATAGCTCTGCAAACTGATACAGACACATAACATGACAATAAAAAAACACATCTCTCTTTCACTTACAACCATGGTATATCTCCGTCATTCAAATTTACTTCAATTTGCCCTGCATAATCTGTAATCAACCCTTCATTCTTCCTTTTAAACAATCGCACATTTGAATCTATATTCATTGTTTTAAACAACAAACATACAACCCCATACAAATCCTTGCTTACAATTAGACAGACATTACTTCATAAAAGATCAAGAACAATTTTTACAATCAACACAATCAGATTACCATTCTTTATGTATCTTCTTCGTTTGCTTCATCACATAAAATGAATGGTTAGAACACTGTCTTCAATAATATCCACACTCACTACATTCTCTGCTCACTGTGTATTCTTGAATCCTCTGCATTATACTGTCATGCTTTCATCTGTGCAAATACATCTATATGTTCTTTATCATCTATTTCAGATATCTCCATTCCAAGGAGCTTCATCACCTTATAATATTTAGACCAAAATCTGATTCAGAGGGATACTCTGTTTCCATACATAACATTTGATACAATTCAACATTACAGAGATCTTGTTATTAGTTCCACAAATTCCATTTCACAATCTGCTCTTATCAGGAATGATAATCAGGACAATACATCAACACTGAAAACCATAGTGTTTTCACTTTCTTCTTACCCGCATCAATCAATGATAAACATGCCAACACATTATCTGCAAGTATGACATTTTCAACTGTACATTTGTAATCTCACTGTCAATGATCTGCCTCCTTCAAATATCCTACAACCATAGCTCTACAAACTGATACAGACATATAACATGACAATAAAAAAACATATCTCTCTTTCACTTACAATCATGGTATATCTCTGTCATTCAAATTTACTTCAATCTGCCCTGCATAATCTGTAATCAACCCTTCATTCTTCATTATAAACAATCACACATTTGAATCTATATTCATTGTTTTAAACAACAAACATACAACCCCATACAAAACCTTGCTTACAATCAGACAGACATTACTTCATAAAAGATCAAGAACAACATTTACAATCAGCACAATCAGATTACCATTCTCTCCGTATCTTCTTCATTCGTTTCATCACATAAAATGAATGGTTACAGCACTGTCTTCAATAATATCCACACTCACTACATTCCCTGCTCTCTTTGTATTCTGGAATCCTCTGCATTATACTGTCATGCTTTCATCTGTGCAAATACATCTATATGTTCTTTATCATCTATTTCAGATATCTGCATAAACTCCACATCAACAGCATCAGAAACACTTAAACACAATTATGATTTTCATGTATTCAAACCTCCTTTTATTCTGACATAAACACTGCATGCAGATCATTGCAAATAATTCTGAAAATACTCATGACAGGAACCCTTTTAGAAAATTAGATATAAACATTTGAATGTCAAACTTTACTGTCACCGAATCAATATTTAAAATCTCATTTCAATCGGTATGATGTAATCAACAAATGTTCTTCTTATTCTGACATCTCTCATTATAAAAAGTCTTTCACCAAATGATCATCCTTTTATCCTTATACTGTGTAACGTAATCCTCAAATTGATTGTGTCCATCTTATTCCCAAGTCATTGTTATTTTTATTCAACTTGATGTGTACTAAGAAATCATTCGGTTCTCTGTCGATTCATTGTTGAGATTACCAGTAAAAACATAAATGACAATAGTTTTCATCGGTTGTTTTAATCAAAATGTATAACCATGTTTAAATATGTTATGTTTGAAAAACCCGATTCAATTAGATGATGACCATTTGTTAAGATACTAATCGGCACCAACTAATACATTGATCCTTGCTATCACGGAATCACTTTTTGTGTAACTGTTGCTACATACAGATCTCCTGTCGCCCGAGTGACAGGAAACTAAAATTTGCATCAGACCATTTTCTAGCCTTTGTAATATCACCAATCAGATAAAGAAAGTCTCTATAATGATCAGGATCATTATCTTTATATCAAAGAACTGCATGGAAGTCATAAATAGCATTATGACTGTAGCTGTTTTGGTAGTGACCATGACTGTTATCATAGTGGCCGAGAGTAGCAACAAACAGTCTTGGATCCTATATCACTATAGAAATCTCTGTCAAGACAAATACCAAGAAAGTGAAGATCACAGTGACCATAACCATTTCTGATGTTGAGCAAAAAGATATAGAACCTTGATTATGGTTACTCAAAATATAAATAAAATGTAATGTTCCAGTCAGCAATATTTATAGTATGAGAAGACTTTCATTTGCAAAGATCTTAACAACTCACCTGTTTGCAAAGATCTTATCAACTCACCTGTTCTTCAATCACTTACGAACAATACCAACTTATGAGCATCACCAACCATCATGTTACTGACATCTAACCACAAAACCATCTCCATCTGATTAACTCTTCCTGTCACCTTTTGACATCAATGACAAACATGCCAAAGTCAACACCGGTATCAACGAGTACAACCACCTTTGACCTCGCAGAAGCCCATGGATGTGAAAGGGCTTGTACCTTGGACTACCATAGAGTACGGTAAGGGTGCCTCCTACCATGGCTCCTTCCTCTTTTGGTTGGTCTTCCTTTTCTCCATTCTCTTGTTTGGGTTTTTTTTCACTTTGTTGTTCAGTTTCCTTAGATCCCGATTCATCATCAGACGTTTCCCCAATGTAATAGACCATCGCTCCTTACAACTGAAATATAGCTTCTTCCTTCTTAACTCATTCCTTGCCTCAATGTCTAGTCTTGATAGGAAACTCTTGGTTTGCTATTTAGTTTGTCAAAAGACTTCTTTGTAATGAAGGTTTTGGTTTGGAACTTATTTTTTGGCATATAAATCTCTAGTGCCAGAGCTTGATTGACTGTTTCTTGTAGGTTAGGTGCTTTAAAAGCCTTCACCAGCCCCTTGAGAGATTCAATCAACCCTTCAATGAAGAGCATAGTCAATCTTCTCTTTGTGATGATTGGCACCATTACTGACAGCTTCTGAAACTCTGTTACATAGTTCCCTACCGAACCACACTATTTGAGCTGAGTCAAATTAAATGCATGAAATTTCCAGTCCATGATAATATGCCTACAAAGCATCTGGATTTAATTGTGTGAGCAATTTTTTCATCAACGTTTCAGATCATTCTCCATGAGTCAAATTTTTGAAATAAACTTTAGGATCCTTTCAATCAAACCTCTCAATCAAAAGTTTGAAGAATTCATCGTATGAGCTGATAGATCTATGACCTTGAGTAATTAGATTGTGGTACCACTACCACCACTCAGGTGCAGTACCCTCCACATGGAAGGTGCAAAGTTGATTGCTTCATCTCGATTATTGGCTTGATGAATAGGTATGTGTCTAGCTTTTGTACCCACGCATGGGTTGAGCATCTGTTAGATCCATCATAGGGAGAGTGTCACCTTTCCCAAAGCTTGCTGCACATATTTTTAAAGGCTTGCAACCTAGGCTCAGGTTTGTCTTCATTTTGAGACTTCGTCATGTTCATGTAATCTGTGAATGACATTTCATTTCAGATATCATTAGGAAGACCTCTGTATTCTGCATGACAAGCCCTAGTATCATCAAACAATGAGTTATGGACTTCGCAATCTGGGGCCTCCACATCCTTCTTTAGAAGTGGAGGTTGGGTTGGTATTGTAGTTGAAACAAGAACAATACTTTGTGAGTGGCATCTAGATTATTATCCTCAAAAGCACTTGCTTCACTTTATGATTGTATAGGTTTATTCATATTATTGCCCATCTCGCAAAGCAACTGTACGATCATATCAATCATCAGAGTAAAATTCCTTTCGACCTGACCATTGGGGTTGTTTGTAGTCATTTTGTTCTCCTTTTTTGCCATACTCCTATGCTCTGCAATGGAATTTTTTGGAAACATTTTAGTCTCTGAACTCGCTATAGATCAACATTGTTTCTTGATCTTCTCAAGTGAGATCTGCTTGCTCTGTCACTGTATTGCATAAACCTAAAACATGCAAAATTGAACTCTGAACATATAGGTTGGCAACTTTGATAGGACTGTAATATCTTGAGCCAAAACAATAAAAAAATTTGATTCTCAACCTTCTGCAAACACTTATTATTTGGATAACACTATAGGGGCCTAACTTTCAATCAGATCTTAGACAATTCAGATTTAAATTACTATTTATGCATAATATCATCCAATTTCAAACAGCATATGGCAAGCATAACTGTCGATCTTTTTTAAAAAATGAGCAACAAATAATAGGTGTAAATACTAAATATCATTCTCTTTTTTATTACTATAATGATTGTATTACATTCAAACAGTTCTGTTATATCAGTAACTACGACAACAATTCGTACCAACAACAATGGCAAATCCGGTCAATCCAATGCAGGTGGAGTCTGTGTTAAATGAAAGCTGAAATATAAACTTTGTATGAGATCTTCCTTCAAAATCACTTGGGTTTTCGTCCTAGGACTCACACTTGAACACAAGTGATCTTAATAGGAATTAAGCGTAGATCCTCATCCTTTATGAAAACATTGGCTTTTCTATATCCTCCACAGACAAAATAGGTTGGCCACCAAGCACACCTTCAACTTCAAATTTGAACAACGATCATGGGTGGGGAAGATTCCATTTTGAAAGTTATGGTGCCAAAAGCTAACTACTAGAAACAATATGACAAGTGCTAGGAAAT
>MU225653.1:2499436-2511932 GCA_018584345.1 Thuja plicata | reverse complement strand
GAATCTTGCAGGTCCATCTAAGATGAACATGTCGCAAATGTTACCTTTATTTGCTCTTACCATGATGCACCCATGACTTTTTTTAACAAACAACTACTGACTCCTGATTAGTTCTGGATAGAGATAATTCAGGTACCTACTTTCAAAGTGTAGCAGCTCCAAACACAACACTAGCTGGAAGCCGCCCACTCTAGAAGGACACATGAGGTGCTGCTGGGAATGAGATGATAGCTTTTCTTTTGGCATTTTAAATTTTTTTTACTGATATATTGATACCTTTTCTATTTCTTACTAGATATGACATGTATTCCTACTACGGTGCTGGAAGCACTTACAATTTAAAGAGGGCTACCAAGAGCTAGAGCTACTCTGTTTGATAATTAATGTTTATGTGTGTTGAATCAGTAGTTCCTTATTAATGAAATAATGTTCCATTTATCAAAAGTCAATTTAGCAGTGCATCGCTAATAAAATTTCATGGCTGTTTAAAACATGATATACATGTGTTTATGAAATGAACCAATAGCCAAAAGATTGAAAACTCCCAAAACAAAAATGTCTTGAAGATGTAAAATACAAAAAATTTAGAAACCAAAAAATTGATTGGTAAGCTATCCACTTAAAAAAAATATCCGCACTAGTATTACTTGCATTGAGCAAATAAAGGTACTAAGTGACCTGTTCTTAATTGTTTGACAGATTTATTCTCAACGAATAACAACTAGCTAGATCATATGATTTTTACATAAATAAAAACTCTTATTTCAACAAGTGTTGCCCTACTTATAATGTCCTCCTTTTGTGTTTCTTTTAATATACCAGTGCCTACATCATCTTATATGGATGGTGGTGATGGTGATGATATTTTTGAAGTCCCCTTTGATGCCGATGGCTGATTGTTGACACTTGACATTATTTTTCTTTTAATTTCAATATATATGGTGACAATTGAGTTTGACTAATTGACTCTGCTCTCTAAATATTTCATCCCGATGATGGATCATGATTGAAAGATTTTTGCACACAGTTTAATCCAGAAATCTACTATATATTGTAGTATTTTCAAATTTCATCATTTTATGATGGTTTTGTTTATTATATAATATATATTTATGTGATGCTGTGAGGCGATCTGACTTAATTACTGCTGCAAATATCTAAGTATTTATGATATTTATATTTTTTTGTATGGATGGATTAAAACAAACCCAAGAACCATTTTTTTTTGACTGAATCCCCAGACCTGAATCCGAACCCAAACCAAGACTGGTAACCTAGTATAAAATATTATAAATAAGAAAATTGAACTGTAGACATATATTACAAAGACAATCATAACACACAACAAAACAGGAGTATGTGAAATTAGTTTTAACTTTTATTGGATGGTTTGGCGTTTGAAGTTACTTTATGCTGCCATGATATCCAAAATGATGTTCACATGATATCATTGTAACATGTTCACTTGTACAAGTAGCCAAATAGGATTTCCTTTTTGATATCAATGACATTGCTATTAGGGTTTCAAAATAGATTACAGATGGTGAGGAAATATAAAGATTTTTTTTTATTTTTTTCCCTTTAACTGTTCTGTGGCTTGAATATAACTCGGGGTTCTTTGTCTGTGAACAGTGCAGACAACTGGAGGTATGCTGCTAGTCAATTTGTAAAGAAGCTTCCTGACAAAGTTTTTGTCCATTGTAAGATTGACACGTTTATTATCTTTACTTTGTCCTTTGAAAAATTGTTTACTTATGTTATTCCTTTTTATTTTAATTTAGTATTGCTAATAAGTGACATTAGTTGGACATTAAAGTTTCACCTGTACTATTAAATGTTGCATTTTTTCCCTCAATGTTGCTTTTGGTTTTTGTAACAGAGATTCACATTTATCTTCTGTTCTGTGTAAGTGAGAACTTAGCTGAGAGTGATATGTATAAAGCAAAAGTCTGCACTAGATAGAACTTCAATTAATTTTTTTATCTAAATCAATTATTCAGACAATAAGGGATAGCAAGTTTTTCACAATATTCTGATTCCCAGAAAGGAGAGATGCTACTGAGGGTTAATGGATGGCAAGTTCTGAAAGTAAATCTCAGTAAAATGGCTAGGTCATTGTCAGGTTTGGATATTGGATAAAGCTGTCTATGCCATGGTGAAGAATGACCTCACTTAAGCAGAGTTTTACTATGCTTTCTTGGTTTGTTGTGATGTTTTATTTTCCTGGAATTGACTTGGATGTTCTATACAAGGCCCTCAACTCCATTGGCATCATAAGTTTTTTTTTACCAAGTAATATACTGGTTTTTAGATGTTTTGATTTGATCTATGCATTAATGTTGGTAGCTTTCACCTTTGGTATCTCTGATCTGAGAGAAGGGATATTGACATATTGTTAGATAAGTTGTAGCGTGAATTTGAATTGTTGTGCATGTTTATAAACATTAATAAGTGGTGAATAGGTACTGGTACTGTATATAAATTGTCCAGAAATTTATAGGGGACAGCCTTCCTAAATTTCACTTCCACTTCAAATTGGAGTGATTTTCAAATTAGTCTTGTGCAGAAGTATTTTAAAACAAATCTGTACAAGTATTTACAAAATAAATAAATTGCGCAAATAAAAAAATATTATTGATCCTAAGATCAGTTGAGGAAGAAAGTTAGATGGAACCAAGGACTGCAAAACTCTAGGAGACTTAGATTAATATTTAGTCCAATGAAATACATATAATGTGTTGACTTGACTCAGAACCGTCTTAAGAACAAGGATTTTGAATCCACCACACCGTGAACCAAAGAGAATGTTAAAAAATCTACAACCCTTAAAGTCCAGGAGGTGACTGCTATTTAGAAGTGCATGAAAATTTTTATTAGGGTTGATATGGTTCTAAACTTATATTGCTTATGGTATATAATCAAATGCACATGAGCCTCCATGTTTGTATTAGTTCCATATTATTCAAAAAATTTGATTGACCTTTTTATGCAAATCACAATATATAAATATATTTTTATGCAAATCGCAATATATAAATATATTGATGTAGAAGGAAAAGAGGATGGTAAAGGTTGAAAGAAATTCGCTGTGTTGAAACTGTTGTGCTCCCCATCTCTGTTTGAAGATTTTTACAAAAAAGGTGGCATTTGGAAAAGTAATCCTATTGTATTTATGAAGATATTTGAATAAAATTATCAGAAATATACTTAAAAATGGTAACTGCTTTGCATGGTAACTGGATTGATTAGTTCATGACCTATGCTTTTTAATACATGTACAAACTTTGAAATTTGAGTAATGGGCTAGGAGTTATGACCCCATCCAACTCAGTGCACAAATTTGAGGTTGAACTGAGTTGGATGCACCAGGGAGCAGGAAGTGGTCAAATTTTATTGTTCTAATCAGAGCTGTTGATCCCCAAAGAACAATCCAAGCTGTTTGGTAACAGCAGTGTAGCTGTTTGTTAACACTTATCAGTAGTAGAGAATATCACTGGCAGTAGGTCAAGATGTCTTTATGGCAATTGAATTTGTGTGATATGCCTCTTTTTTTTTTTACATCTGGGACGCCCTTGAATATTGCTTGACTTTCACCAATTGACATAAGTAAAGGTTATTGAGTTTTCAAGTTAGAATGTTGAACCTTGGTTACAGTTGGCACGTTAAAGGAAACTATAAATTGATCACCATCCTTTAACAATACTCAAACAAGAAAAAAGACGGGGATACACACATTCACACATAAGCATAATACACACAGTTTCCCATGCTTAATTATTATGCTGAGAGGTGTAACTATAGTGGCAGCATGGGAGTGAAATGGTATGAGCGTGCTATTGAAAAATGTTAAATTAAATAATTTTATAGCCGACTATGAAAAACTATTAATAATTAAGAGGCATGTAATGTGATTAAAAAAACTAATATCTAACCTCTAACTTATGAATAGTATTTTAATACCTCCAAATAATTTTTTTAAATTACTTTTAACATTAAAAAGGTAAAACCTAAAATATAACTCATTATTAAAATTTTACATTTTTACTTTAATAATTATATATTATCTTTTAATTATAATCTAGACCTCATTTTTTCTATATTGTAAACAAGAATAAATAATTTCTATTTATTTGTGTGATATGCAAATTTTATAAAATTACTCTGAGTAAATTAGTTTTGATTATTAAATTTGATAATGTTAACATAAAATTAATCATATTTAATTATTTATTTAATTTATATTATTCTCATAGATATCTTAAAACCATCTATCCAAAAGACATGGACATATCAAAATTGTTATTGAGAATAAACAAGCATCTCTAGAGAGATATCTCTCGGCATCTTTTAGATAGATGTATTTAAAATATCTATAATAGTTTTCATTTATTAAATTTCTCAATCAATAGTACATTCTCCATTACAATGACTTTATACATTCTTCATAAGTTCAAACATTCACTCTTTATCTCTTCTACACGCATTACATTCAATTCTTTATCTTCTCTATGCAGTATCTTCTATGTTAATCATCCTCTACATGTTAAATGCATAGCTGACATGGATTATGCCTCAATACAATTACAAACAAGGGACATGTCCATTCTTCATTGGTTGCCTCCTAATATGCCCTGTCACCTTTGGTATTACCATGCAGGTCTTTGTGCTGGAAACTGTCAGTATTTTTCAGCAGGTATCTATTGTTGCAGCACTGGTGGATACTATGTGGCAACTTCTGATCTTTACAATCTCACGAAGAACCTTGCCTACATTATCCTGAATTCGGACATTTGTCTTGTTCTCAAGACAATTTAAAGAAGAACCTGGATCTTTCAAAGCAAAGTGTTGGCAGGTCAACTCTCAAATTTTGACTAGTTCCTTAAAAACTTCAAAATTTTAGAGGGATTTTTGACTTTATAATGCAAGGGAAGGATGCTTTTGTACTTCTTAATCACAATCCCCGAGAAACGTCACTAACTTTTTTGCAAATTCTCAAGCTGTGGTAGGTGCACTTTGGTTTCAGCTACTTTCATAGCATTTCTGGGTGTCTTATGCACTCCTTTTTCCCTAAAGTCCTTCTGATATTTCTGATATATTATTAGGGCATTTTCTATCTTTTTCAACTATTGGTTCGCCACATTCCCACACTCATCCATCTTACCAATGGTGGTGACCTGTGCTACCTGCTTTTCTTATACTCCACTCCACAGGCCACTAGTTGCCCCATTCTTCTTATGTTGCATCTTGTTCAACATCATATTGTGCCAGTGTGGTTTACAACCGATGCTCCAATCATCTAACTCTTTCTTTACTTTAGTTGTTTTATCCACATAACTTAGAGAATAGGCAAAGTAGGTTGTGGTAGTATCCTTTTCAGTATGTAATCTCCCAATCCCTCGGTCATCTTTTGTCCTTTCTTAGTGAGTTATGATGGAAATTGGGTCATTTATTTAACTTGATGCACTCTTATGGCCTCTCCCTTGATCTTTATTTGTTGCTCCTTTGAAGATCTCATATGAACCAACAACTTTTGTACTGTATCCTAGAGTCGTCTCTTAGTGGGCGGGCTTGGGCCAAGATCATATAGGGGCTTGGCCTGCTCAATGTTTCTTTTGATTTTCCTTACTACTTCTAGCTCTACGCATTTGCTCAACCAACTTGATCTTGTATTTTGATGGACATCCCCCAAGGTTTGCTTCTGGATTGGGGTTTATCTTTCTTATGTCAACTTTTTGTACTGCTTTTGATTGTTCAGTCATGCTTTGTGGCAAATATGACCAAAGAGACATTTTATGTTGTTTGGGAGGGAGGGTCCTTATCTTTCCTAGGGGACCCTATGATATCTCCATGTTGGTTGTAGCTAATGAAGTATCCTATGGTCATGCACTTGTCTCTTTCTGGCCCTATTGCATTTATTTCTCCTTTGCCTAAACCTCTATTTGATTTTGTGCCCTTTTTACCTAATTTTTTTATTTTTCCCCTCATTTAGCACTTCTCCCGTCTTTCTTCTATTTTCCTCTTCTTTACTTTTCCTTCCATTTTCCCTTTGCTCATTTTTTTTTCCAACTTTTTTTTTTCTTATGGGCAGGCTTGGGCCAAGATCATATAGAGGCCTGACCTTCTTAATGTTCCTTATGGTTTTCCTTACTACTTCTAGCTCTACACATTTGCTCCACCCAATTTGATCTTGCATTCTAATGAACATCTCCCAAGGTTCGTTTTTGGATTGGCTTTAACTTTCTTATGTCATTCTACTGTCCCACTGTTTGTTTAATCATCCTTGTGGTGATTATGATTGAAGAGACATCTTTATGTTGTTTGGAAAGGAGGTTCCTTATCTTTCCTAGGGGACCCTATGGTATCTCCATGGTGGCTGTAGCTAATGAAGCATCCTTTGGTCATGCACTTGTCTCTTTGTGGCCCTTTCGCATCCGTCTTTGTCCTATGGTGGGGTCATTTATTTGACTTGGAAGACTCTTATGACCTCTTCCTTGATCTTTATTTGTTGCTCCTTTGAAGATCCCAAATGAACCGACAAATTTTGTACTATATTCTAGAGTTGTCTATCAATGGGCAGGTTTGGACCAATATTTTATATTGGCTTGGGCTGCTCATTGTTCTTTATGATTTTCCTTGCTAGTTCTAGCTCTACTTATTTGTTCACCCAATTTGATCTTGCATTTTTGGTGGACATCCCTCAAGGTTTGTTTCTGGATTGGGGTTAACTATCTTATGTCAACCTTCTGTCTTGTTGCTATTTGTTTAATCACCTTTGTGGTGATTATGACCAAAGAGATATCTTCATGTTGTTTGGAAAGAAGTGTCCTTATCTTTCCTAGGGGACCCTATAGTGTCTCTGTGGTGGTTGTAGCTAATGAAATATCCTATGGTCACGCACTTGTCTCTTTGTGGCCCTTGTGCATTTGTTTCTCCTTTTCCTCAACCTCTATTTGATTTTGTGCCTTTTTTACCTTATTTTTCCCCTCAATTTTGCAGTTCTTCTGTCCTTCCCCCCTCTTCTCACTTTTTTTCCTCCAATCTCTTCTTTTCATTTATAACTTGGTCGTTATGTTTCCGAGTTTTTCTTGATATGCAGCTTAGTGAGCTAACTCTTTTTTCTCTTTTGCTCTTTTCTCTATAGTTTCCTTTTGAAGTGTTTTCTAGGAAATGAGAGTTGTTGCTTTTGTCTCCCTATTGAGCTTTTCTCTTTGTTTCTTAAATTGTCTCTCTAACGCTTCTCTGTTCCATTTAGCTTTTTCTCTGTTCCCTTTTGTATTTTGTGCTTCTTTGTGAAGGGAGTTCATGTTTTCTGTGACTATCTATAACTAAATCCATCTATTTGCTCATGTTGTGTTGTTACTTATTTGTTGGGTGTCACTTACCTCGCCTCATACATTGGAGACAAATTTGGCTAAACTATTAATTTTCTTGGGTACAACGTGAGCAAAAAACACAGAAGGGAATAATTTGTGTATTTAATTCCAATTTTTGTAGGATTAGGGATAATTATACTTACATTAACGATTCTTAGTTAGATTTGGGGTGGACAGGACATGCCTAATATGGTAATAAGTCATAGCTCTCATATAAATATCCTATCTGATATGGAGTTTAACATCTATTTTAATGTTGATCAATGATAATCCTTAAGATCCCTTCTTAATCCTTGAATTAAATTATATCTTTGTAAGAATCTGATCTTAATGAGGCAAACAAATTATTTGTTTCCTGTGTGCATGCTTGTTTAAATAAGCATATAAAAACACAGTTTGTTAGTTTCTTTATCTTTTAGGGATATTTGATTTGTTTTCTCTCTTGATAAGTTTCTATCACCCCAATTATTCTGGATTTTGTCTTAAGAATTCTCTGTATCCAGCTTTTTGGTTTATTTGGCAGCACAATATGGTAGAAGTCATTTTTATTTATGACAACATGGGTTGCAGGTTATAATGAGCAGTAATGCAGTATGCTTCTAGATAATCTTCATGGGCATGTAATAGTTGATTCATTATAATGAATATAACTTGCCACACAGGCTTTTTTTGCAATATATTATTCTATTGAATTTTCATGACAATGAAAAAAAATCATTCAAAAAGGATAGAATTCACTTGAAAAGTTCTCGCAGGCAGTGAGCGGAATGCATCAACATTGACTTTTGATGGGGTTGATCGGATGGGTGTTCGTTTAGCTGAAGAAGTGAGATGCCTCTCATATCAAGGATATTTAAAATTTATTTCCTTGTTACCATATTAGCAACAAATGTTTTTTTACATTGGTATCATGTTATGCTAGTGTATTTGTATTTTGGACTTGGATGGAACTTTTATTAGATGGTAGAACTGTTGGTATAATGAGATTTGCTGAATTTATGGCATGGATTCTACAAATTACAGGTTAAGTCAATCATAGAAAATAAACCTGGACTTAAAAAAATATCATTTGTTGCTCACTCCCTGGGTGGCTTGGTAGCAAGGTATGCTATTGGGATACTATATGAGCCACCTTTGCAAAGTGATTATGGAGTGCAAAACAGTTGTGATTCAGATTTAATTGATCGCAACGTCAATCATAATGTGAAAGAAGAGTTGAAGGGTAGAATTGCTGGTTTGGAGCCTATAAATTTTATAACTATTGCAACTCCTCACCTGGGGTCCAGGGGACATAAGCAGGTAATTGTGATATCACGGATTAGAACTTTTATATGACAAATAATACTTATATGTAAGTTCTAGTCTAATTTCTGTACTAAATTAGAATCAACTATCAACAGCCTTGGTTTTGTATATGTTTCTTACCAAGAATCACTGTGAAATTATTTAGTTATTCACTGTCTTTTATTGCAGTCATGGTAAAGCTTATGAAATCTTCTACTTTGACTTTATTAAACTAGAGAATGATTGGGGAAGTTATATGCACTTAATGAAGATTGAAACTTGGCTGCAACCTCAGTGCTTCTAGAATCTTCTTAATGTTTGTTCTCTTGCATTTCTCATGTATTCTTTGAGAACTTACTACCAAGTTGGATCACTGGAAAAACATCTTTCAAAAGTTGGTCCTTACTCAAGGAAACACCATTCTAAATCATCCCTTGTCAATTTTATGAGTGATAGAAATCATGACATTACAAAGCCTGGAAGAAATTATCATAAATGCTATTTTATCCTTTTAACTTTGATTCTAATCAAAGATTTGGAGGAAAGTTTCCATTGAATAAAAATGTACTAGAGATTGATAAAATCATCTTGCATTTTGCCATGTTGTTCCCATTGCCTGACAGATGTTTCCTGTATAAATAACTAAGAGTTCACTGAAGTATTTTTTTTTTGTGTCAGAAAATGAAAAGGCCAAGATATGATGCTAACCACCATTACATAAGAAATACACTTCTTGAGATCATATCTTACGAAAGATAAGAATAGTAGAACAAATGTCGCATTTTGAAGAATGAAAGAAGTGATTGTAGTTGTTAGTGGTAATTCAAATTTGTTCTAGTTGAAGATTTGGGAAACAAAGCTCATCAATATGAAAAAGTTTTAGAGATTGATAAACTGTCTTGAGCTTTGCCATGTGGGTTGCCATAATTTGATAAATGTTTCCTTTCTAAAGAATGCTGAGTTTACCAAAGTAAATTTTTGTGTGGGAAAATGAGAAGGGTGAGATATGATGCTAAGAACCATCACATATGGTATTCATGCAACTTTTATCAGTGAAACTGGTGAAAATTTATATTTCAAAAGTAAAGGTTTATAAAAAATAATTTATGGACCAAAATTAAAAAGTTCAATGGAGGTAATACATTTGGAGTCTATTTTTCTTCCTAAGCTGATCTTGAAAATTTCGTATAAGAACAACATTTTTCTGACTTCTAATCTGTATTTAACTTCTGAAACTAGGGACCTCATTTGAAGTTCAAAGTATTTGTTTCTTTTCTTTGATCACTTCCTTATCTGTGGTAGCTTCTGATGCCATGATCGAGCGGTACCTTCTCTGTGAAAGTTACTCAAGATTTGTAACTGGCCTCAACTTTTGGGGTAACCCGTACCTAGCAAGTTGGATGTGATATTTTACCCAATTTATATACTTTATAGCTTGTCCTGGCGATGTGAACCTAGTGGTCTTTTATGAGAGCCCCCATTCTGTTTTAGTTCTATCTGCACCTGTGGGTGAGTTCCTGTATATTAAAATAGTGGTAGTACCATTTGTGCTCTGGAGTCCAACCTTTCAGATCCTAGTAGAAACTTAAACTGCATTCTCCATCACTGTGTGATCACATCCAAATGTGCTGTGGTATTAACAAGTGGAGGAGCAGCCATCCCCCCGTGCTGCCACTGCTTACTTCCAAGAGATTTAAGGCTGCCTTGCATGGCAATTCTTACTTTTAGAAGAGTTATCTTGGTAGCTTGTCCTCTTCTCTACATCCGTGGTGCTATGCAGTCGCCCGCATTGACACCATGTGTAGGGTGTTGAGTACCAGTGTCAATAGAAAGCACAATTAAATGAAAATAAAATTACAAAGTTTTCTACACAGCCAAAAGATAGATTGCATCACAAAACTAAAGCAGTAATGGAAGGAATCACTCCAGGATATCTCTAAGAGGATCTTGAATGGATATTAGTAATTGGTGATTGCATGTAGAGAGGTTAAACATTTGTTTAGAACAAAAAGGTTGCTTAAAAAGATGGCAACCCATGACTAATTATATTGAACCAAATGTCTGAGGGGGATTTCCCCACCAAATATAATTGCTAGAGAGCTACAAAAATACAGTTATGATTAAATTGCAAAATACAAGCTTAAGAGAAGATAACTCTCAGTAAATGATCATGCTCTCAAAATTGTCATATGTGAATAAATTTGTCATGTTTATGAAAAAAAATGGCCTACAAAATGCTTTAGTAGGCACACAAAAAAAGGGTTTGTTAGAAACTCTGAAGACATTTGCTTCTGTATCAGATGCACATTTTTTCTCTTTTCCCGTACTCTGCCATAAACCCTTCAACTCAAGTAGGTTGCCTAAATTTCCTTCAGACTTCTGAGGGTTATTTATCATTAGGTGATCATTTGGCTACCCAGAACACATAGGTGTTCTGCTGGGGCTTCCATGCTCTAACGGTAACCACTTCACAGATAACACCTTCATGGGGTCAGTATATGGTATGTAGACTATATATCCTAGCCCTATTTTCTCTTTTCTTTTCCTCGCATATGTCACCAATACCTTGTCAGCAGAGATGCCAGATACTCCCCCCTTTTACCCAGATACACATCCATATCAGATACTGGATACTGCAAAACTTATCTCGTCCATATGTGATATGCCTGGATACTCCATTTGGATATATGCTAATACAACCTTATATTTCAGTCATATCTGATATGTGTGACTACTCTACCGTGCCATTTAGAGCCATATCTGGTCTAGGATTATTAAAAAAATGAAAAATGAAAAATTTGCTCTCTCTAAAAGATGTTAACAAAATAAAAATATAAAACAACTATAACATTTATATGTTATGTTCTAACTTCTATCTCTTAATGTATAAATAGATATCATCGTTTTTATAGTTGTTTGATACATTCATATCCATATTACACGGGCTTGAAATTTTGCTATTACCATTTCAGACACCAAATCCATTTCCGTGCCATTCTGGTTGCTAGATTAAAATATCCCCTGGTTTTAATCCCTGCTACTCTGAAAGTGTTACCCCCGGAGGGATCTATCTTCATATTGCAAGCCAGAGCAAAAAATTCCGAAGATAAGAGAAAAGCAGAGGTCTAACTATTATTAATATTGGACTGAAGGCAATATTCTTCACTGCACTGTTTAAACTGCTAGACACATAATAAACCAAATCAGAACAAGGCTAGCCTTGATGGGAATAATTTCACGCTGAAGTCCTGATTACAGTGAAGTCCATGCCAGCCCAAGCCTTGACTTCATAGAGCTCTGATCCTAGGAAATTATCAGCATTTTCCTAAACCACTTAGGTTACCAAAACTGATCAACATAGTTTGTCATTGCATAGAGATCTGTAAAAGAACTTTAACTGATTTTATTTATTGCCTGACTCATTGCAGAATATTTATGGGGCTCTCCCAAAAACCTAGGATGCCGGTTCGGGTTTGAGTTCGAAGAACCAGTTCGCCGGTATGGCAAAATTTTGAAAAGGGGTTTGGGTTTGGGTTCGTTAGTACAAAAATATGTAATTTTTATATATATCTATATATACATATTTTGATATTTATGCAGCCCAGAAGCATGAGTTAAGATTAGAATGTCACATGGTATCATAAAAATTAAACATCTAAACAATAAAAACACTTGTAAATTTGTAATCAAAGCATCATGAATCATGAATCCGTGATCATACTACCATCATATACTTCAAGTTCAAGTTCAACATCAAAGATTCAAAACATTAAAATTAAATCAGAACATTAGTTCAAGTATCATTGTTTGAAGTTCAACTAATGGATTAATAATTTATT
>MU225653.1:2462183-2489308 GCA_018584345.1 Thuja plicata | reverse complement strand
ATTTGTAAATCAAATCCCTTGCTGAGGTATAAGGGTTTGATACTGAATTGGTTTAGCATCTGGAAGACTGATTCTCCTGGAGCTATTCTTTAATTGGTTGCTGAAGTATAACCAATTTCTCTTCCTTGTACTGTTTGCTTGTAACTTGGAGGAAGAAAGTAATTCTGAATCTGGATTGTTATTTGAACTGACTTACATAAGAGGTCGAATTCATTTCTGCAGAGAAGAAGTTAACAGCTGGACGTGCCTATCTGAGCTACGTTTTGCATTGGTGGATTCCCCTTCAGCATTTCGGGATCCTCTTTAGTATTTCCGGTGGCTGCTGGACCTGAGATTTAACGTCAAGCTGCACCCACAGGGAGTCACGTGACCTAGTCAATTCTGCAGGCATCATTCTCAGCCATGGGTGAAGCACACGAGTTGTGGCAGCGATTAGCTATCGCGTGGGAGGCATCCAAGTGGCATTGTTAGAGAACTACAACATACGTGGACAAAAATGGTATTTATAGATACAGTCATTTGATATTTGATAATTGCCAATGCATTAATGTTTAAATAAATTGAATATAATTTCCAGAATTATATATTTGATTTAAGATGATTGCAAATGCATTAATGTTTGAATAAATCGGATATAATTTCTGAAATAATTGTGCATGTTGGTTGAGAATATCAAATTGAAATTGAATATATTGAATAAAGGAGATTTTTTCTATAAATTGTATCTTCGTGCCAAAATCAGATTGAAATAACAGCAGAGCCAGGTCAGGCTCATTACATGCTTTATCTTCCCTAGCTAAGAGGGAGTGTTAAATATGATAGTGTCGATAAGATAAATATATATGAGTATATATAATACATATATGAATATATATTAATATATATATATATATATATATATAATAATGATATCTATCATTATATATACATTAATATATATCCACATACATATTTTAATGATAAATATTCTCATCTTATAACTATCGATTATAATGAGTAATGAATTGATGATCATCGATTATCATTAGTGATAGATCGATAACCATCAATTATCATTAATGATAAATCGACGATCACCGATTTATATATGACTGTCGACTTACAATGAATACCGATTAGTATCGGTTTAAATATCAAAACTGCTATGTTATCACCGATAGTATTATCGGCTTATGTGATATCGATTTAATATTGATTTGTATTAACAACAACTTGTTTGTTATGAAGTGTCACGGCTTATCATTTACGTGACTCGTAACATTTACTTATACATATATGCAAAACGATCGTTGGCTGAAACATATTGAAATCGAACATAGTGTATTCAGCAATCTGCATACAAAAGAATTTAATTACAAGGTTGTATATTCATAAAGAAATAAAAGGGATACAAAAGCTATAATTATCATTTGAATAGAAGTTTGAATTGCATTTACAACTGGGTATGCACTTGACAAGCTGAAAATCAGATTTTGTAAAAGAAAAGTTCACATCAATTCATGTGGCAATAACTGCATTTTTATTGACATTAATACAAATATTAAAAGAAGTGTTATCATCCTAAGAGAAAAAGAGTATGCTGATTTTTGATAGAAACTTAAATCTGAATCCCGAGACTCAGATTTCTAAAAAGCCAAAACAGATTACTGAAAACAATGCAACATGTGCTGCGAAGTTGCGAGGGAAACAAAAACATAGGCGAAAATATTGGGATTGGGGGTTGGCCATAACAGAAGAGGTATTGGAGGTTGAGCAATGGGTATGATAGGATAACAAATACAATGGCGAGGCTGGTGATAGATGTGAGCTATAATAAGATGGAGAAGTCCCAGACAACCTCAAGAAGAAGGGAAGAGAAAAGTTAGAAGATAAAACAAACTCAGGAAGGGAAAACTTATAGTAGATGGAAACAGACAAGACATAAGAATAGAGCTAGGGACATGACAGGAACATAGGGAAGATATCCAAAATGTTAAAGCTAAAACCAATAACTTCTGGATGAACACTTTGATTAGCTAGAAGATTGGCTGCTGTATTGCCCCTTCTAATGTGTATCTTGCATAATGAGATTCCTTCAGTTGCGATAACCTTCATTATTAAACTATTAATATCCACAATAACCAGGTTTGAATCCTATTGACACATTCCTCCAGCTCATTCTTAGAACTAAGAGAAGATTTTTGAAAGGTGCCTTGACTGCTCTGCCATATTATTGGTAATTATGTTAATATTTATACCATAAATAGGCATCGTAAGGTCTTTATGATCCCCAAGGATGTCTCGTCAAACTAGTAAGTTTGAACTTGATCCAATAGTGTAAAGGGTGTTGTCATTTTACCAAATGCTTCATCTCATTATTCAAAGTAACCCCTTAAGCAGGGCTGCACTTTTGAGCTGCTTCCATCTGCTATACAACCACTGTTCTATTTTGTTTATTTTCTTTCAAATCTCTAGAGTAACCAATATTGCAGCCTCTTCTACAATCTTGTGTGTATAAGATGTTTTAGTTTTCTTCTTTGACCCTAGCTGTGTGATATAATGAATGCCTGTATTGAAATCCTCCTCTTGTTCCTGTTGTAAACCCCTTTTGAAAAATTAATGAAATCTTAATTGCTGTACCTTGCCTTTGTACCTCACACAAAACTAAGGATGGCCCAATCCCCTATAGAAAAACATTTAAGGACCATTTGTCAACTTAGATGACCACATTTTGGAACAGCAGTCCTCCTTTGAATGAAGAAATTGATAAGCTTAGTGAGAAATTCAAAGGAAGTTGCTTGCCCTAAAAGAATCCTTAAGCCTCTAAAAAATTTCTTAACTTCTTTGGTAAATCATGACTATCTAAAAGTATGTTAAGTCTTTAACATTATGATTTTAGAATTTAGTATTAGATATAAATCACTTGTCTGCAACATCCACAGCTAAGAGATGCATACTAAATTGAGTTCTGCAATTTTTTTTGGTTGTATAGTTGTCGAGAGATGATTAGTGCGACATGTGCGGGAGATTCCATTCTTAATTATTATTCCCATGTGCAAACTGTTGGAATCATTTGCCATTGCGCCAAAAGCTCGTCTGTCAATGCTTGATACAAATGCCAGATTTAACCCGACCCATGGGAGGCGGTTAAGCCATGTCACGAGTCCCCAAGGAGGTGCTGACCACCAAGTCAACAATCTCCCCCTCAGCACTGACTAAGCCTTCAGCACCCACTGAAGGGAGACTCGAACCCGTGACCCAAGGCTCTGATACCAATTGTTGGAATCATTTGCCATTGTGCCAAAAGCTCAAACTGTCAACGCCCGATACAAACGCCAGATTTAACCCGACCCACGGGACGTGGTTAAGCCATGTCACGAGTCCCCAAGGAGGTGCTGACCACCAATCCTTTATAGCCAATCCTTGCTGTTTTGTTTCTTTTACACATGAATTCGGATTAACTTTCTATGAGTGAGTTTAACTACAATGTCTGAGACCATTGATCTATTTGCTTCTCATTGAGACACCATTCTTCTACATGGTTCTCTGACTTATTCTGTGCTTGCAAAAACCAAGTTTGCAGACTCGGTCATCAAAAGATTCAAAACCAATTAATGGAATATAGTAATTTGATGATTGGAAATGAAGTATTACAGGCAGTTGTGGTGCATAACCCAATTCTTATTATTATAGATGCTATCCTTAAACCTGCATTCATGCTTTATTGGTAGCCCTCACTAGTGTTCTTAATCACATTTGTGTGCTCTTTTTCTCAGTAAGACTTTTATTTGGAATCTTTGGTCAAGACTGCAGCTTCTGGAAGTCTATGTTTTGCTCTTTAGTTCTAAGCTTTTTTTTTTGTTTTCAAAATTGCAGCTTCCATTTGTTTGTGGTTTTCGTGTTTTGGAAAGTGCTGCAACTTACAGCGCACACTGGTTTGTTGGAAGATCTGGCAAACATCTTTTTCTTAGAGATAATGATGGTGGAAAACTTCCACTTCTACGTCGTATGGTAACTGATTATGGTGACCTGCATTTCATGTGCGTATTTTTGGAATTCTCTTTGATCAGATTATTGTCAGTGCTAGATGCAGAGTACATACTTTTAAGTACATTCCTTTCATGGTTTCTTGCATTTCCTAATTAAAGAATACATAATTTTTCACCCCTTCAGGTCTGCTTTGCGTTCATTCAAAAGGCGTGTTGCCTATGCAAATGTGAGGTATGATCGTATCCTTCATTTTGAAGATGTTCTTCAATAATTCTGTTGGCTTATGGGGAAATAATTTAATCCTTAAGTTTATGAACTTATTTAAGCATTTGTACTTGGAAAATTCTTAATAATCACTTCAATCCTTAACTTCAAACAAAGATATGGTTGGCTGGCGGACTTCTTCTATTCGACGCCAAAGTGAATTGCCTGAGGTAAATATTTGTGTTTTTGTGAACTTAATCAATCATATATTGTAGTTATTTTGACATGGGTAGATTGTATTATATCAATTTCAGCTGCGCAAGGTTCCTATAAATGAGAAGTATCGATACATTGTTAATGTAGAGAATGGGGATTGTGCTAAGAATATTCCAAGAGCATCTGCACTAAAAGATGATCATGTTACAGATCCAATTGAAGGTTTGTGAGTTTTTACCTTGTTTTCCTTGAGATTTCTTTTACAGCATTATCTACAAATGATGAGGACTTAATATTTGTTTGAGCATAATACACTTTTTTGTTTTGCTTAAAAAGTTTAAACAGAACAGAAAAAATTAACCCATATGAAGGTTTTTGAGATGTTTTTGTTAGAGATGTTTCCTGGCATTTTATTGCCTTTCTGTTGTTTGAGGACTTGCTCATGATGATATGCTTGCTGCTACATTCTTGAATGTTCTTTCTACTTCTCTGTTTTTGTCTCTAATGTATCTTCATGGAATTGTATGGAGTCTTCTGTCAGTAGGAATTCAAATTTGATTAATTAAATCTTTTGTATTCTAGAAAGAGCCCAGGACAACACAACCTTATTCTTGGCTTTATATTTACTCTGCTGAAGTGTCCATAGTTTGTCATGTAACTGACATCTTTCTTGAGAATTGGGTTCTTTGAATTAAAATGTGTGTTGATAAGGCCATTTTGTAAAATCCAACTGCCTGATACTTGATAGTGATACAACTGCTTATAAGGCAATGGAAATAATGACATGAATTTTAATGAAAATAGACTCTAATCTTGCCTTATGTAAGGATCTTGGGCATCAGCAAGCTTTGGAATGCATGCAAAAACTTTTAAATGATAATAAAGGTTTGAGTTTTGTTTCATTGCTCTATTCTCAATTATATGATGCTTCTCTATCTTTAAGATTTGGTTCAACTTTCTCTCTTGAATTAGGCCTAGAGGATATCCCAAAACAGAAGGCTGAGGAAAGCCACCATAGTAAGATGCATGGTCTATAGTAAAAACCAGAGTGAGAAGAACCAAAGTTTTCAAGAGAGATATTGTATGAAGGGTGGTCACTATAAAGCTAGGAGGCAGGGCAAGAGCCACAGACGTGGGTTGTATCCATCTAAGTAGTAAACATGTAATCTACCAGATGTAGAAAGCATTTTCACAAATTAGTTTTCTATGCATGTATCATTAGGTATGCATCCATTATTGTTAAATCTAGAAAATTAGAGTAAATGCTGCAACACTCCCGAGAACAAAATCAAACAAAATGATTAAATGTTGGATGATTGGTACCTGCACACAATAGTAATTTTAAAAAGGGTTGAACAGCCTTCTCCGCTTTGTGTTTAGCTTTTCCCACTTTCTTGTGATGAACATTGAAAGGATGGTATGTTACGTCATATCTAGTGTATATCTTTAATTTTCATCATTATAGGCTATAGAGTGGTTGGGTTTACATAAAATCGAGAGCCACCTTGACCTCCCTGTGAAGAACATATTTTAACATGATTCTAAGAAATGTCTATCACTCTAGTTATGGATACAAGTATTTGTTTTGTTGAGAAATGATTGTGTAAAAATTACAATGTATTTATGACCCATGTTTTAATTCTTATTAGTCTTGTATGTTAAGGTTACCAACTATTGTTGTGAAGCATTATACCTTTGTATTAATTCCCTATATGTGCTGGTTGGGTTGACGCATTTTAGCATCGCCGCCCATAAGTTGGGCCTTAGCATGTTACATACTCTGTGCATCTTGTAAGCATTAAATTTTGTTAATTTAGAACCTCAGCTCACAGATGTTCAAAAAATAACAAGTATTCATGCTATCTTAAACCAGATATCTATGACTCCTGTTGCATTTTACAGAGAAAGTGAAAGCAAAAGTTAAAAAAGAAAAGGTATTCTAATTCCAAAATATTGATAGATAATATTCTTAGGAACCAAAAAAAATGAAACTGAGCGATCCACAATGGATTAACTGAATGGAAATGTGTAAACGGGAAAAACTGCAAAATAGAGACCAAAGAAATTACACTAGCTTATTCTTAACCTTGCTGCAGATTCACAGCTCAACGTTCACCTTCCAAGTCAGAGCTTGAATAAATGCATGGTTAACATGATCTTGTGAAATTTATCCCTTTTTAGTTTTTTATATTAATTAACAGTGCTAATTTTGATGAAACAAAGGAGCAAAATTCAAATTTTTATACATGATATTATCTCTATTTGCAATTAAAAAAATTAAAACAATAATGATTTCAAATGCATTCATCACAAATTGGACCTTGCAAGAATGGAAGAGGACAACACGTAACATGCAATCCATTCATTTTTTCGAAGAGACAAGAACTATTTAATTGATTTCCAGCTTTTTGTATAACGCTTTGGCCTTAAAATGAAGTTGCATAACTACCATCTTAACTCGAGTAGTGACCTAATTTAACCAAAACACTTACAATTTGACCACATACATTACCCAACATAATTGACACTCGCATTATATGTTTACATTAATTCAATGATGAATTAATTTAAGGAACAACACCATGTAAGACCTCAAATTTTCTATACTTGGGGCCAACCCCAGTTATAGGATTCAAAAAACATTTACATCCTAATATTGATTAATCCATCAATGAAATAGTTAAATGTTATGTTATGCAAATGCATAAGTGACTTGATAATGAGACCACATAAATGACAAATTATTCTTTTGACACAACAATGTTTGCATTTTAAAGTATGATCAATCCAATATGATTAATTGAGAGATGTGCATGCATATATTTAAGCATTATTGTTTTGAGACTAACATACATTGTCATCACTTCAGTAAAGCATTAGTGAATCACATAACATGTCACAACGCCGGATCAAACATATTTTTTGATTTAGCAACGTTGAATTTCAAAACTAACACAAAGTTTAATATGACAGAACCATTACATAACATATTTGTGCCTATTTTGGAGACAAAGATCCCCATGAATGAATGATTAGGTCTTTGATCATTAAGTGCCTCTGTGAACCTGAATACCTAAGAAATTGATGTCAGCATTTATGTATGAGATATCTTTGTGCCTTCAAACACCTAATTTGTGTAATTTGGAATTGAATATTATGATTATGAGAATATGTGATCCATCTGTTCTGAAATATGGCAATGCGTGTATTAGCACCAGTGACAAAATTGGGGGATAGCACATTGCATATGATAACAATGATTGCATCCCTATTTATCTGATTTTTGGCAATTATTTTTTTGGACATGATTGTTTTGTACTGAATGCTTTATCATATTGTTGCCTCTATATCTTCCCAAAAGATATATCATTTAGAAAATAAATATGGAATACATGAGCAAGGATTCAAAATAAGAAATAAATGAGTGATAGTGACAAAGGCAAAATGTCAGTCGGGGATATAAGTGTCATTTGAAATGAGATAAAGAATAGAGTCAAATATATTGATTTTTTTTTTCTCAATACTTGAAGAAAAATTTCTTCTTGGTTTTAGTCAAAGAGATTGCCAGTGGAGCATGGCGATGGACAATCGAGAAGTTTAAAGGGTTTGGCAGAAATAGAAAAAGGAAGAAGAGGATGCAAATGGCTAAAAAGGAACAACACTGGTAGATTTTAGGAATTGTGTTAAAGAAGATAATTGCATGTTGGCAGATGTGAAGTAGATGATTTAGAACAAGAATTGAGACATCTCCTGAAGAACATTGACAAGGAGAAAATTTCTATATACTAGCTTAGCATGACTTACACCTACACTCTTTTACCAAAGGTGGAGGATATTACAAACCAAAACCAACTTATCCTTATTAGAATTGGTTGAATAGTTAAATAATAAATGAGTATTTGAGCAACAAAAACTCGCCATTGCTTATGACAGGTCACAGAACTGGTTTGAATAGCTAAATAAGAATTCCAGGAAGGAAAAACTTTTCATTACAATGATGATTGCCATGTTGGATTATTCAAAAACATCTCCAGTGATGCTGCCAAGCTTATTTATGGCTCGCTATAATGTTTTCCTATGTTTTATTGTCTGCTGTACTCCGGAACACTGTCATGTGGTATCCTAAGAGTATGAACTGTTTCAGTTTTCATAATGGTGGAGAAACAACCATACTTCTCTCTTGAAAGTATGGCATTTACATAAAGCACAGAAAAATAAGCTTTTATTTATTAGTTCTGTTATCTCTCATTTGCTTCTTCTTTGGTCAATGCTGATCTCTGATTTATTATTAATATTACTTCCACACATATAACACATTTAGATTCTTATAACTGTTATCCTCTGATGTTTATTGGGATCTTTTATATGACACTCCTGACAGTACTGTTAAGCATGCAAAAAGAGGATAAATTCACAAGAATGCCAACTGATACTTGGTATGACATTGTAATACACGTGAAATATTAATGGCCAACGATTGCTTGGAGAGCCATCTTGAATATTTTTTTCCCAACAACACTTGAAGGTGCAGCCGTAGATTGTTAAATGGAAAGTTTGCTTTGAAAAATGTGTTTTATATTAAATTCAAGGAATATTGATACTTAACAATCTCAACATCACTAGAGAACCAATCTCCAAGATTGGCTTTGACAAATAATGCTCAAAAGTTCTCTCCTCACATAAGTAGCAGAGAATTAATCTTATGAAACATTGAAACATCACCTTACATCTTGTCTTCTGTATGAAATCTCCTATGAACAGCTGAATTGTTTTCCAAATAGTATTGCAACTATTTGTGATCATCTAGTTAAAGGTTTCTTGGGGAGAGATCCTCATCAAGAATTGGGAGAAATGCAGTTCATTTCAGCATGTAACCATTACTCTACAGTCTTGGCATGCCTAGACTTTTAGAGGACATGACTTTTTTTTGACTCCTGTTTTTTTCTTCTACCATGCAAAGAAATCTGTTATGCCAAACCTTATGTTGCCTTGATTTGATTGCCAGACCTTGGTGAAGTACTAGCTACCCCAGGATTTTACTTTTTGTGAAAACTTTTGAGTTTGAAACAGTTGGTGCTGCCATTTCCATTCACTTTGGGGCTACAGCCCCAATCAATTATGCAGTCATGGAGAAATAGTATAGGCATAATCACTTTGTTATATAATTCTTTGCAATAAGGGCCTTAACCTTGAATAGACAACCTGCACCAATTTCGCAAAATTGATGATTTATTGGTTTGTCTCTCTTAGTTATCTGATGTGCTTGATTTAAATTCCATCTTACCATTGTTGCAACTCTTAATTTGAAAGAGTGTAATCAACATGATAATCACTATTCATTTGTGGACACGTTCCATCCGGCAGATCCTTTGTAGAGTGTTGTTTAAAAATTAACGGAAACTACACAAAACATGCATACTCCTGTTGAAATTATATATAATTGATTCTAGAACTTGTTGGCTGTGAAGGAAGACTGGATTTAAATTATGTGAATATTCCATATTTTTGTATTGTCGGTGTGAAGCTTTTGACTGTCCAGGTAAAGTAAACTTATTTTCTTTCCACGGTATGAGTACACCTTGTTCTTGTTTGGAAATAATGTTTTGTAAGAGTGTAGTTACTTGTGCTCCATCTAACTTAGGTCCTGTTGTCTGATACTCAATGTCAAATATCATCAAATTACAATCAATTGAACTATGACCAATAACTGGTTGAAAGGTGATTTTTGCCTGTGATCAATTTTAATTTATTACCAAAGACGTGCCTAAAACTTTAGTTTTCAAGCGAGTGGTTATTCATAATATTTTTGAAGGCTCATTTATATTGTCAATGCGATGTGATGTAGCTGTATTAATGTAATACCATTAGGAGCTAGTTTTGTTTTTGACTGCACTGGAAAGAAATTGAAATCTTGAATTCTTCCAGCTCTAATTCACTGTGTTTACAAAGCCATGTATGCTAATAGTCGTTTGCATTGTTGCATTTCCTTTTCTTTTGACAAATCGTTACTATATTTTCCTAAATGGACTCTTTTGATTGTAGAGGAAATGATTGCAAGTCTTACTCAAGTACCATGGGAAAGAGTTGATGTATGTTTTTACAAAAGCAGGCAACGGTTCCTTGCTCACAGTACAATTCAGGTGAGTGCACAAAGAAATATGTCAATGAGAAATTATATAGGATCTCTTATTTATTTAGATCATCAAAATAGAAAATGGAAACCAGTAATCTTCTAGAAGCCTACCCTACAAAATGTTATCTACAAACCAAATTTTTTGGAGCTTAAAAATGATTTACATATATGTAACATTACCAAAGATAAGATGGGGTCCACAGTCTACTCACAACTTGACTGTTCTACTAGCATTAAAGTCTTTTACCAGGCAAGAGTAGCACAACATCACAAGTCAAATCTGGAGGAAAACAAAGCATGGAAAATATCTGTATAGGTCGCTTGATAACACACATGTAATTATATATTGTTATGAAACTTCATGTCTTGGATGCATTGTCTAATACTACATCATCCAAATTATGTGTACTTGAGTGATGGATTCTGATTTAGGTGCATTCCCTCCTGTGGAAAAGATGCTAAAAATTATGGTTTGGGCATGTTTCTAAAGCTAGAAACGCAATCAGATCAGTAGTGGAAGCTAGGATTTGGTTCCAGGTAGCATTATTTGGAATATCTAATACCTTGGAATTGCTTCAGTCCAGAGGAAAGACTGGCTCAACAAGTGAATCATGTGATTCTGATTTTCATTTTAAATTTGCATGTTAATCTATTTTTTTAAGCTTGATGACAAAGATGAGGAAAGAGATATTCCGCTTAAGGCAATGACATACTTTCTAAAAAACATGTAGCATGCCAAGAGCCAGGCCTTATTATTTGGTTTGTCAAATGATTTTTGGTGCTTTTCAGATATTGCATGGGAGAGGAATACCTGAGAGTTGAATTTTAATTTCCTGGCTCCTGTTTTAGATATCAAACTTAGAAATAGGATTTATTTTTTTGAAATTTTTTAGATTGCAATTCAGGAGAAAAATTATAACTAAAATAATTGTTTTAGGTTTCCGTCTTAAGCATCCTTTAAAATGAATGATCATCAATGTGTTCTATATGTTCAAATCAAAGATTAGTGCTGCACTTTCTTGCTTCAGTGGAATCACTGCCAAATCCAGTCCTTGGGATGGCAGAAGATAAAGGCTAAAATCTTCGGTTGTGCATCCTTTATAAGGGTCAAAATTGTAATAATGGCTTATAGTTTGACTTCATTTATTGAGCTCGGTGAAAGCATTTCAGTTCATAAAAACACTTATTGGAGTTGGTTAAAACTTGAAAATAATGATCTTAAATAGAAAATCTCATAGTGTGGATTATGCTCGTCAATTTGCCTGTTAAAATGTTTATAGTGTCAAATAATGCCTCTTATATTATCAAATTATTTATCCTACTAAGTCCCACGTCTGCACCAATGGCACTGCTTGGTAAAATGTAGATAACATTTCCTTTTCGTAATTGTAATACATTATTATTTTTGGTTTAGGGCTGGTCATATCACTTGTTGTTTACGGATACACTTGCTTTCAATTAAGCTAATCTTTTGTGGATGTTTTGGGGATTTGTTGGTCCAGGTAAACTCGTACTGGATGCAATCAGAAGGTGCTGATGTAATATGCCATATGATTGATAATTTTATCTTCTAATTTTGCCAGAGGTGTAAAGATTTTATGTCTCATAGAACCCTTAAAAATGTACTCTTTCCTTCCAATATCAGAGAATTTAGCTACCATTTTATGTAGATTGTTACCTACTTTTGGGAATCTTCTACTCTTGAAGAAGGAAATGTGTAGCATTGAAGAGAACAGCTGATGCCTTTACGTAGTTATAAGCCACAACATTAGTGGCTTGTTTTTGGTCCTCATTTTGTTGATTTGATCTAACTCTTGTTAATGGTGAAAATCAACCGGTTTTTGGTGCCGTGGCAACAGCCTCACAACTGTAATCTATTGTATATGCAGAATCAATTTTATCATCGGTATGTGTATATTGACATACTTTTCCAAACAATTAACTACATTTAGATGTGAAGATCAAATAATGTATTTTAAAATGAAAATTTGCATTAATTGCCTTCCAATTATGTAAGTTCGCATTTGATAAGTGATGAAACGCAATCGTTATTCCTACATTTTAGTTTTGGCAAACAAACACAGCACATGCCAAATTACCAACAGTATTAAGACCGCGAGTCTCTGGTAGACTTGTAGAGTTGTGTGTTGAGTTGCAGCAACGATTTAATCTGTCTCAACTTGGCTGGCTCAGAAGCATTAATTCTTTTTTTGTCATCAATGAAGGTGCATATTTATTGTCTTTACATATAGATAGGGAAAAAATAAGAATTGGCAGACCGTTGTTAAAGGATTAACGACATTTTGATTAAAATGTAATTGTCAGTACTTTAAACATTTAATTGTTTTCATAATCTTTCTAATTTCGACTGAAATTGCTCCAAAAGAAACCTTGGACAAATGAGAATACGTATTGCAAATTGAGTGATATGATCACATCCATACACTGAAGATTCTATTTGCGCAGATCAATTTTTTATCAAACTACAATTTGAGATATTTTCTAATTAAACTTATGTTAACAGTTTAGTGCTGAAAGTAAAAACATAGGTTGACGCATATTTGCCAAATCCGGAATTTTGGTGCTGGTCACATTTGTCTGATTTGGTCGAGACTTTTAATCCCTACACAGATTTACTGAATTTGAAAAAACAAAGTGGGGGCCATTTATTCCTACTATTTGGACTTGGAATACCCAAGTGCTTGACATATCAAAATAGTGAATTTGGAAGGATACAATATTAAAAACATTATACAATATAATAAAAATGAAGAGAGAAATTGCTGGGATAAGCTCAAGGAGTTGTGAAAACATGCTATTGGGAAAAGCTTCGGCCATCATGCTAGCATTAGAGAGGCCTTGAAGGAGGGGTATACCTGATCCTTGATTTATTTTAGCCTGTCTTTTTTGGAAAATTCACAGATTTTTAGTCATGTTGGGATTTACTAAAGTTTTAAGTTTAATGCTGGTTTAAGTTGTGCTATGCGGAGTCTGTTTGCACCCAATTTGACGAGAAAATTTGTTGCTTTGCTTTGCTCCAGAGGTTATGCATTTGACTTTAACCACCCTTTACTGACAATTTGAGAAATTTTAAATGGGTCCCCTAGGAGTGAAACAATGCAAAAAGCTTTATAAAGTTTTACGGCCAGTTTGCTTTTGGGGTTTCCCATACCCTCACGCCTTCACTATTTCTTGACCTTGACAACCTGTTGAGAATTTGCCAAATTTTGTGTGTTTTGACATGTCAAACTTTTGGATCCCTCCATCCCTATAAAGCTCGTCACCTTGGCATCTCCCCATCTTCCCTGAAAGTTTGACATCTCGCCTTGAGCTACTCTCTCATCGAAGTTTTGGATTTGTCCCAATCTCGACAACTTCATTTAATAAGCTTTATCTTGATGATATTATATTGATGCCATGTCGATATTAGATGGCATCACGATGATGTCATCAACCACTCAGATTTTCAAACTTCCTCATCTTTCCATTCCTTATGGTGCCCATTCGGTTGCATCTTCGCTCTTCAAATCCTTCTAAGTCCAGACATACAACCATTCTATATTTGAGTATCCTTTCCCTCCAAACCCTGAAAGCCCAAAACTTAATTACTCCAACATTTTGGAGTTGGACTTTTGGTTGTTTCTTATTCAAGCACCCTCTTAATTCAGTGCCAAGTCAATTTGGGGTTGAGACTTTTGTCCTCCTCTTAATTCAGCGCCAAGTTAATTTGAACCCCAATCTTGACTCATTGGAAGTCTCTCTTTTGTCAGAGTTTCCCGTTCGACCTTCCCCTTTGCTCCTCCCTTCTAGCATGACTTCTCAGTTTTTCCCAATCCTCTGATTCATCCACATTTTGATAGCTGGCATTTGATACAAGTTTTATCCAACCTCCGACATTTTGAAACTCTTGCCATTTTTTTTTTTTGTAGTTCCCAGTAATGGATTGATTTGGTCATTTACATTTACCAAATTCGGACGTGTGCACATAATTATTCTTTGGGGATTTGCACAAATTCCAAGGAAAAATTCAACCCTCATGCCCATGGGCTAGTTGTTGTTATTGTTCTAGACCGCAACAACTAACACGTCATCAAGAAAAATGGTGGAGCATGAAATTGTATTGGAGATAAGTATACCACGATTGCATAACAAAATATTAAAAACATATATAATAATATATCGATGTGTTAGGATGGTGTTTACATTGAATCTATTGCCTTTTTAAGCCTTACATTACTTATACCAAACTAACTAAAAAAAATTTAGTTTACCGAAAAAAAAACAACTAATATAAATATAAGCTAACCTATTTGTTAACTATTATTTAATTTATTAATTTATCTAATTTACAAAGTAAACTAATGATGTAATATTTTTCAACACTTGTACTTATAGAACAAAGGATGGAACATTGCAAGAGTTGATTATAACCTCTCTTTTGGAGACTTTGATGAAGCAACTTCACCAATCCTCCTTGTTTACTTAGGAAACACCAGACTAACTTCATTAGCAAATCTCTTGATTGTAAAACCAACAAAACTTTGTACAACATGAGAAAACATAATAGAAGATGCGCTATATTCCTTGCACAGTGAGAGAACAACTTTTTTTCTTCTGAAATTCCACATCTTTGAGTATGTCAAAGTTCTTTGTTGTTGTATATGAGAGAACAACTCTATTTGAGAGTCCACATTTTCTTTGATTGTGTCAATATCCCTCCTCTAACATTGGGCAAATAATCCCTTGTCTATTGTACAAAAGGACCTCAACTAGTGTAGATAGACTAATTGCATCTTCAAGGTCTTCTAAGATTCCAAGAACCCCCTCCATCCATGAACACATATGTGAAATGGTGCTTGTCATGTAGTCTATCATCTCTAATTGAAAATTTAGCTCAAGATCATAAAATAGCTTCATCTTCTGATGCCTCCAACGTCCAATTTGACTTTTTAAGATCTTAGCCACCAAATACAACGATAATGATTTTGACTACATAAAAGTGCTTGCACATGGGGATGATTCAATCGATGATGCATCCATTGTAATAAAAAACTTTGATATATTTGAAATATCACTCTTAGTCTTGTCAAATAGATGAGACATTCCTACATAAATCTTTAGCCTAATAACCACTAAATCCCCTTGCTTTGTCTTATACAAAATTATTTTCTAATGCTTCTCCTTATTTTCAAGGAAATCCCACTACACCCTTCTTTTTTATAAATACATTTGGCTCCAAGGAATGCAAAGTGAAATAAATTCTTTTAATTACTTAACCACATCAAATTGACAAGATTATTTTCCAACCCTAAACTTCTCCTTGCACTCAAATTTCTAGACAGCTTATGCCTTAAAAAAAAAAATCTGGTCCAAGTTAGTAGTATGAACTAGCTTCGAAAATTAAGTCTTAGATGATACTTGGTGAACAATTTACTTACATCAAAACAAAGCCAAATTGATTATACATGATTCTAACAAGCAATTATTTGGATGACATGGAGTAATGTATATACTACTTTGCTCTTTATTATTGATAGAAGTTTAATTATGGCAAAACATTTATGTTGAAGGATGCATTAACATATCACTTACTTAGAAAGGAGAAAAAAATGGCTCTAACGATTTTGTGCTCTGCACCGTCTCCATCAACTCCAACGGGCATGTGCCTTGTAATGGCTTCAATAGGTCTATACCCTATAATGACTCCCCATTCCCTTCCTGCAGTGGTGGATGTTGTTGTGACTATCGTTCCTAGTACTGCGATGATGATTGGACTCCCTATTCAGGGTGAAACAATGGTTGTTGGTCTAGCTCTAACTGTTTCAAGGCTTTCTGGGCTAGGGTCCTTGGATGCAGTGGGTGCTAACCCACTATTAACGAGGATTAATATTTCCAACAATGTTGGGGTAGGGTTTTTGGTGCAGGAGCACCCTTAAGGTCTACTAAAAGATCTTAACTATTTTGGCTTGTAGGTTGGTTTGGCCAACAATCCATAAATAAGGACTAAGTATAAAGTCCCTAGTGTGTGTTTGAGGTGTGGGTTAGGTTTGAAGAGATTAGGGTTGTGTTGTTTGAGTCTAGTTGATTTTAAGAGTCTAAGGCCTAGAAGTCAACTCAAAAGTCAAAGAGTTGACCAAAGTCCCAAATTGGGAAGATTTTTAATGTTTTGTTGTTTTCTAACCATTTGAGGTCAATTGGTAAAGTTTAGTACCAATCAGGACACTCAAGTTGTGAAAATGACAATTTTGATAAAAGTTGTCATGACAACATTTCCTAAATTGTAGGAATCGGCCATTAGAGTGCCCAAATCCCGACCAAATGGGCCAGACATATGGGATAGGAGTATATAAGGTTAATCCAACCCTAATTTGTTAGTTAGATTTCATTTTGTACGGACTGATCAGTAGGAAGGATCAATTTACAGTGTGCTTTTGTGACAGAGCCATCATCCATCACTTTATTGGATTGAATGGGCTGAATGAATGATGGAATAGTGTTTGAAATGTAATTTTCAAGATTTGTGTGGTGGTAGTTTAGTAGTTTAGTCTTTCTGGTTAAGTTTTGTTAATTAATTTGTGTTTTGCAAGTTCACTGGCCAGTTTTGGTCCAGTCATGTAAAAGTTTGGTTTTCTTGGAGTTCCCGTGGTTCAAATTCCATGACCACTTGGAATCCATCAGAGCCTTGTATATACTCTGTAAATATAGCTTGTGGAGTGTGTGTGTGTGTGTGTGTGTGTGTGTGTGCAGGGGAAGTCCAAGAATAACCAGGCCCTAGGCGGGTGATGAGCATTCTGGCTAGGGTAACTGGAAGCAAAAGTAGCAATGGTGATTGCAGAGTGATTGGTATGAGCCAATCAAGGTTGGGGAAGTGAGGAGGCATGTATTGTAGACCTTCTTGTGGAAGGAAAAGATCAGAGGAGTCCAACTGATCAAAGAAAGAAGTTCACATTACCACTCCAAAACCCTTATTTTTAGGGGTTTGGTAGAAATCTACTGTACGGATACCATTAGGGTTTGAAACCTAGTGAATCCTCAAGGGAAGGAAAAACCCACAAAGAATATCCAATTGGTTTTTGGGTTTGTTAAGGGTTTGTGGGAGCAAGAACACATTTTCAGTGTTTTGGAGGGCTACAAGGGCCAAATAGTTAATTTTGGGTCTCAATTGAAAAATGGTTGAAGGGATCACCAAATTGGATCCATAGGAGTGTGAATAGGCCTAAGGGGAGTATGAAAGCCTAACCCTAGGTAGTTGACACCATTGGAGTGTTTAGAGGCTTGTGAAGCCATGCTTGCAAGGAAGTGAAGAAAGAGTGAGAAGAGTGAAGTTTGAAGTTGGTGAGAAGTTCCTAGGAGGTTGGGGGATTAGGAAAGAATCCTCTAAATAGGGTAGAGAGTGAGAGACCCTAAGAGAGACCATTGAAGGTCTTGGAGAGAGCTAGAAGCTCTAGGAGAGGAACCTCCTCATCAGTTTTTCTTGGAATGGTTTCTACTGGGCACCGCTCTCAAAGACCTATTACTAGGTTTACTGCTATTGGTGGATGAAGTTTTGCTTGTGTTTCCAAATCTGCACCTTCAAAGGAGAAACCTCAAACCTCCTATTTATTCCAAGACATCCACTGTGGTAATGTGTGGCCCACATGTGGTGAAAAATGTGGATTGCTACCAACGTTGCAGTTTGGTTTGCAGATTCACTAGTTTTTGGTCTTTTCTTCCAGATCTTCATCACTGGGTGATGAATTCATGGAGAGCCTTGGTCTCTAGTAGTATTAAGATTTTCCTTATGCAAAGGGGTTTTTGGTTGCTCTTTTTACTTCTTCTAAAGAACAATATTTGATTCTAAGCAAGTTTTAGGTTTGGGGGAATCACTTTCTCTCGACCACAACCTAGGCAGTTTCCTTTAACCTCTTACTGAACCTCTTAGCATGAATCTAGTGTGGGTTTGACTCCCCAATCTTTCCCTTTACTCTTGGGAGAACTCTTGTTATGAGGCCATTGGTAACTCTATTGGTTGTTCATAAAGGTGGATGAGGCTACGACAGCTATGGGTCTCTCCCCCTTTGCACGTCTTTTCGTGGACATTGATATATCCACACATCTCCTTGGAAATGTTGTTCTCATGGTGGGGGATAAGCCATGGACTCAAGCAGTGGATTATGAGGGCATCCCATTTTGACGTCGTCAGTGTTTCTCTATTGGTTACTTGAAAACTAATTGTTCTCTCATAAGGCGCAAAGGCATTACCACTTGGTGGAAAGATGCTAGAAAAGAACATTTGACTATCCTAGCTTCTGATTCTTCCTTTGACGAAGAGTCATAGGGTGACGATGAGAATGAAGCTCTTGCAATAAATTTGGGTGATGATCTTGTTGCAAATTTGAGTGGTGCTCCTATTGTAGATCAGGTCATCCATGTGAATACAACTCCTACTATTGGTGCGACCTCCTCTGGTCGTGATGACCCTTCTTCACCTTTTGTTCTTGCTCTGCTCTAATCTTTGAGGAATATTGTACAAATTCCATAACGCTATGCCCCTTGTGTTGATAGTTTTATGAATAGAGTTTCATTAGTTGCTCCCCCTTGTGGTGGGGATCCTAATGACTACATTGCCTAGACAATTGTCCGACAATGTGGGAAAAATAGTTCTTTAAACTCATATTCTTCTCAAGGTGGGCTACTAGCCTTATCTTAGCATGATGTTTATTTTATGTATTTTGTATTTGCCAACACCTTTTCTATTAGTATGTTATTGAACACTTTTGTCACCTCTGAGCTATGGTTGTGTATGGGTCAACACCCTTGTTATGTTGTTGATTTTAATTAAAAACATATCACTTACTCCATACTCATCCCTACTTTTTTTATTTGAGATTAATAATTTGTTGAAGCATCTCGCGTTGAAATAAAAAGACTGCAACTTGAATGACATAGGTATGGTCTTCAATGCATTGATACGTGATAAATAATTCCAAGTGCTTCATAGTTATGCTACATGTCATTCAAAATATTTGCAAAAGCTATAGAAAAATTATCTTCAACACCTTTCTTCTATTAATTTCAGACAAAAATAGTCAAATACTTTATGCTTATTTCCATATACCAAAAAAAATGTCTTCTATATAGTCCATTGGAGACTTATTAGAAGAGGTTTCACCTATATTATGACCTTTCAAATTGTACTTCACACTTCTTCTTCTTCTTGCACAAATCCACATTGGACATCTACTTTAAGTTGCTCACAAAATACCATTTATTTTTTCAAACCATTTCTAGGTTTTATTCTACCCTTTCTCCTCTTTCTCAAACATTTTGAATTTTTAAATTTTGTTAAGAAATGAAAAAGATATTGTAGTTTTATTCAACTATATCATATTGATGTAACGATTCAACTTTTAAAAGTAAAATTATATATCAACATATCATAGTACTTTGGAAGCAACTTCTTCATTTATTGATCATTGGCCTAACCTCATGGATTCTCTAATATCATGTAGAAAAATGGTAGATCAAGAAATTGTTTTCTAAATAACTTTACTACCATTACACAACAAAATACTAGAAACATCTAAAACAAATATCATATAGTGATAAGTACTTTCCTTTATAATTTTATTTTTTTTGATCGGTAACATTAGCATTTTTATTGATAAACATAAGGAAATACATCATAAGGCCAGTTTTCCGAATGGCTGCCGTATTACATACCCACAAACTTTCCTACCCTACATCTAGACTTTCACTATAGTGCTAAGAGGCTAAGGGATATAAACATCCCAGGGAAGAGAACAAACAAAATTAGGGGAGTATTAAAACCTTATACTCAAAAGGATGCATTAAAACATCAGCCCCCTGTGACAACAAAACATCGAGTCACAAAAACCATGGAGAACTCCCACCACGTGACCGCCGCGCCATCTTACTTTTTGAACCAGGCGTCAAATTCTTCCTTGGTGAAATTTGGGATGGATCTGTCGCCTGCAACTGAGGACCGGGGACGACCAGCAGCCCATTTTTTCTTCCTTGCCTTTATAATTTTGATACAATAGAATAATTATTAAAATAAATTATATATATTAATATTTTAAAATTAATATAAATACTAAAAATAATCAAATAAAAAACTTTCAATAAATCAAAATCAAAATCAACATTATTTAATATTTTTTTTTTATGAATAGTGCCTTTCCTATTAAGTCAATATAAAAGTTACATTTTCACAAAAAAAGGGGTCGAGAGATATCTATTATTTTTTAAATGAACTTGAAAATAATTCATATATTTTATTATTTAGAATGATTATTAGATATAAACTAATTTTATATCATGCAAGTCCTCATAATTACTAAGCTCAGACTTTATGTACATCTTGTATTGCTTAAAAAAATCATATAATAATTGATGGGCATTTATGTACTAGTATCACTAATTTGTTGACTCTTGTCTTTGGCAATAGGAAGATAAATTAGGGAATGAGATTGCTACAAAATCTATTTGTTTTAGTTTTTACATGTCTAATTTCATGATATTTCTAGTTTGAGTAAATGTTGTAGAGTTTGATGTATGTAATTAGAATGTTGTCAAATTATCTAGTGTAATTTTTAAATATAAATATCGCTTGATTATTATTCATAATATGTTATGTTTTCAATTTTATCTTCTACATGTAGTATGGTGGCCGCTAATATTCACTTCATATATCAAATTTCACATACAATTGTTAATTTTAATAAAAAGGCATCTATAAATTTAAATGATGTTATTATAGACAATACATGTCAAATTCAAATTTGAACAATGTTCAAAAAATTGAAAAAAAAAAGCATTTTTACATAAATATTTAAAATGTCTATATTAATATAATTTACATGGCAATTAATATATTATATTTTAAAAATAAAAATTAAAGTTATTGTTGCTACATAATTAAACAAAATATTTTGGTTAATATTCTAAAATTTCTTGGAGTTTCAAGTTTATTTTTAATATTAATAACAACAAAAAATGAGAGTGTTGTCCCTTAGATACGATGCCCAAAAGGCGGCCAGAGCATAAATATCATTGCAAACACAGTGATAGCACTAAGCAAAAACTAAATAGAGCATCAAGCTAGTTAATATAAAAAATGAAAACCAATTGCTAGCTACGAGAATATACATCATAACTAACACCTCAAGATTAACTAAACACACCATAAATAAACTAAGGGTACTAACCCATAACAAAAGAATCATAGTCCACATAATATAGTTATAAAAAGTTGTGTTTGTCTGCCACGTAGGGCTAAACCAGTAGAGAATAAACAAGACCATAAACCTTATAGGAGGAACACCAAAAAAGACCACGGTAGAAGAAACCATCAAGTAGAAAAACAACATGGAACATAGGCCCAAGCTAGGCCTTCTTCTTCACCACACTGGACGTTGACAAAATCATCTGAGCCCAGACCTCCATTAGGAACTTAAAGAGATCCTTGAAATCACCATCCTAAGAATCCTCCGCTCCATACATTTCCTTGAGGGTGAACTTAGACAAATCTAGGAACCTGTTCTCCAAATTTTTTTATATCATTTCTGATAAAACCAATTTCCCTCCATGCAGTCCCATAGTTACTACATTCACCACTCACAAAAGTCTGGTCTCCCGTAGATATGCCCTTACTATCAGTAGGGGAGGTGTAATCAATTGGGGAGTTGGCTTTACTACCTTCCTCAGCTTTCAGTGTGAGGTCCAAGGACTCAATTTTAAGGCTCTCGGAAACATGGGAAGAGTTTCTTTTAGTCAACTGAGTCTCCTTATCGTGGATATTCTCTTCATGGCAATTAGACTCACTAGTATCTTTCTCTTCAACAAAATCCTCAAGTTTCTTACCCTTCCCTAGGATTTGGTACTTGTTTCTTCAGTAATTTCCACATCAAAGTTGATGTGTTGAATGTTGAACTTGGCCTTTTTGGTGGTCTTTACTTTCAATTGGGCAGATGGGTCACTTATTTTTTGTCATTAGGCTTCATAGGGGATGCAAAATTAGGAGAATTGTCAGGGGAGTACATCGGGCTTTTGGGTCTCTTGACACATTTCTTTGTGCTGGGACTCAGGACATCCATAATACTTGCAGAGGGCGGGGTTGGGGAAGGTGGGGCGTCTTGAACAGTAATTTGACGAGTCGAACACAAAGTGAGGTGAAAGTGATAAAGTTTAAACATGAGCCCTTGATGGAGAATGGCGAAATTTTTACCTTGCTTCGTAGAGTGAATAACTTCTTTAATCGTAAACTCCAGCGAATACAACAGAAAGAAAGGAATGGAAATCAAATCATGATTTTAGAGGTGATTGAGAAAAGGCATATGGTAATAGTAGTAAACCCCAAACCTACCCTCCAACGTGAAAGATTTCATGATAGTTTTAGAAGCTTCATCATCTTTTCACTGGCAAGAAAGAACTAATTTAGGCTAGCCATATCCGTGACACAACTCATTTTCTTCCACTTCAGACCCTCTGTGGATAAGCCCGTAGCTTGAGCGATGATGTCCTCATTAATTTCAAACGAAATGCCACCCATAGTGACTCTCCACCTGGCCCAAGAAAAAACAAACTGACGGAAGAGATTTTCATCAAAACCAGTCATCTACTCAAAGAAAGAAGTAATTCCCCCCTCCTTAAAAATGTACCACACAGTAAGATTATTCTTGTAAATGTCATATTTGTCTGGATCCACACGAAGTCAGTCCCCTCCTATACTTCAATTTTCCAGTCTACTAGTGGCAGAGTCATTGCGCAAGGGCTAAGAAGAAGAATTGCAGAGCTGCGTTTGCTTCATGAGTTTTCCAAAATGGACAAACTCAAAATACAAAATAATAGGTGAATAAGGAAATTAATTAAGATAATTACTGCCCCTGTTTGATGCTAGCTCATAATGTCATGATTTTCGTGCGGATGGTCCTTTTCCCCATATGGGATGTGGCGAATGATAATTAATAGCTGGGGTTGTAATTTGGACAAATCCAAGAGGCAACTTTTAAATAATTATCATGTACTTCAAAAATTATATCATGTCGCATACTTATGCCCATAAATTGTTAATGCAACACCTCGTGATTAGGCATAATGTGACTTAGAACTCTCTAGTACCGCTTAGCTGGCATCTCGCAAAGGTTAGGAGTTTGAAGTGTACTCAGATCAAAATTCAAATTTGAAAATTGTCTCGCTCTTCCATTCCAAGGCCAACCACCCAACAAAGGGTCCAAAGCACCATCTTAACACCCTGCATTAAGAACATGTTTCATTCGCTCCTTCCCTATAAGGGAGTTTATTGTCTCTAGTAGGGCATGGGCCTATCTCAAACAATGAAGACCCTTCCTCTCAAATCCCATCTTTACTATAGAGTGGGTTGTAGGCCTTTTAAATGGATTAATAACTTGTTTGAACTCTACTCATAGATCGGTTATCCTAATTGAGAAGCTATCTTTCCTATGGAATGGTTCATTTAATATGTCAACCCAATTCATGAACTTGAAATGGTTCTGCACAATATATGCACTAAGTCTCCATTGAGGCCATGCTAACTACTACTCAAAAGAGATGTAATATAGGAAAATAGATTCTTGAAAGAAAACCTACTTGGATACTGTTAGAAATATTAAGAAAACAAATAGAGATAATGAAATAGGAAATAATCCAAGAGAGAGTTGTAAGAAGAATTTTACCATAACCAAGTTAAAGAATGGTGATTCAAGAACTTTCACCAAAAGCATCAAGAAGCTCAAGATCAACACCAAGACAATGTTTTTGAAAGGGGAAAACTAAGAAAAACTCCTTGTGCATAAATATGAATAAGGCTAGAAGCCAAGAGAGAGAGAGCTCATTACAATATTACAAAAATGAGAATGAGAGAAGAGAGAAGAAATCCAATGTGTGAGAATCGACTTAGAACCCTATGAGAACCTAGAACCCTAAGAAGTGTGTGAGAACCATCTCTTAAGTAGAGATGAGTGGAGGAGTGCATGTAACTCCCATACTCTATGTGTGCCACATTTGCATTTGGTGTGTGCCATGTGCAGGAATCCTCTTAGGGAGGAATATCTAAATTCCAAATAATATGACATGTCCTTGGTATATCTTTTAATTACATAGTTACCAAGGAAAGATTAATTCTAACATCCCCCTTTAATCTTTACTTGGGGAGATGAGATTAATAGGTATCACACCCAAATGTTTACAATGATTTTGAGATGTTTCTTTTGAAAGAGTCTTTAGTAGATTGTTGATAGCTTGATCATCATGTATATCTTCAACTGGATCGGTCGAGCTTGAATGGTACATGGGAATGTTTGCTAAGTGGATAGCACTTTGACAATACAAAGATGTAATTGCTTGCGGAGGGGGGCCCAAATCTTCAAGTGACCATTGAGATTCTTGAGATGCATGTGTGCATTATGTATATTCATTTTCAGTAGAAAATAGAGGTGGAGCATGATCAACACCTGAGCCTGCAATAAGGCAAGAACCACTAGTAGAGCGTCCATCATTGGGATCGCCTAGTGATGAATCAGTAACACTTTGGAAAGAAAAATCATATTGTGAATCATCAATCATATAATCAAGAATGCAATCTTCAGTCGCATAAAACAAATTTGTACCGTATTCATCATAATGTGAAACATCAAGAGGAGGAGAGATACCCTCATTAACCTCCAAAACAATCATAGGATTAGTACCATCATTATGAATTTGATCTTGAGTAATGCACATATCTTGCAAAGTATCATTAAGAAAGTTAGAGATAATTTCCTCTTCTTTTTTAAGAATATCATCAACATGAGAGAAGGGATCATCAAATTGAATTGTATCATAAGGAAAGAACATATAATCACTTTGAGTAGGAAGATAGTAATCAAGAGGGTTATTCCAAGAGTAGCCTTCATCATAATATTCATCCCAAATAGTATTATCATCATAGTGAGAAGTAGACATCCCATAACGAATAGCAAAAACTTGACAAGTGTTATGATTATGAGAATTTTGAGTATTAGGATTAGATGACTTCTCATGTTTAAGTTTCTTAAAAAAAGTATTGATGACATGACCATCTTTCCCACAATAATTATAATGAGGTCTATTACAATTGTTATGATAACCATTATTATGATTATGATTATTTGATCTATTATTATGAGATCTAGACATGAAAGCATGTTCATTAGATTTTATTGAGCCAAATTGAATTAACTTAGCCTCTTCTTGACGTAAAAGTTGTTGAAAGATAGCATAAGTCAATTGAGATGCTATCAAAGGAAGAGCTAATTGAGAATGTATATTAGTTATGAATTGCTGAAATTGTTTAGGAAGGCATTTTTTTAACATGATATGAATTAACCGAATTTCAGATAAAGTAACTCCTAAACCAGTTAATTGACTTCGAAATGAATCAAAATTAAGTAAAAAATCATCCATAGTTGAGAAATCCGTACACCTGAGATCCTCCAATTGATCTTGGAGTTGAATCTTTCGAGATTCAGTTGCACTGTCGAAGGTGTTTTTCAAAATAGTCCATGTTGCATGTGCTTCAGTACAATGGGAAATTAATACATATAAATCTAGATGTAAAGAAATGCCTCTAAGGCCTAAAGCCTTGTCATTTTTCTCATTCCAAGCATCAATATCTGCCTTAGAGGCAGTAGTAGCAGGAACAGAAGTCGCACTAGTCGCTACATCAAGAATATGTTTAAATCGAAAAATAAATGTAATATGAGACTTCCAAGCGTGATAATTGGAACTTGTTAATTTAATTTCTGGAATTAACATCGACACAATGTATTAAAATAAACTTAAATACAAGTTGCATAAAATAATAATGAGCTTAAAATCCAATTTAACGTGATTAGTAAACACCAATATGCAAGAATTTTTAACAATTAAAAAAGTGTAAATTTTTTGTTAAATGAATGAAACAAATTTTAATTACAATGAAATAGCTATTGGAAAATGTTTATAATGAAAAATGAAAGTGGGTTTAAGACGAAAAAAGGATAAATGAAATAAAATGTATAAGCGTTTAACTTTAATGTTAAAAAAGTATAATAAATTTTGTTAAATTGAAACAAATTTGAATTGGAAGAATCTAATGATTAGATAAACAATATAATCTAATGATTAAAGATAGACTAAAATTAGAGCTGAAGAAACCTGCAAAAAATCATAAATATGTTAAAAGAATTAAAAAGATTAGATGGTAAAAACAAATTGCAACTTAAATTATTCTAGAAAAATGCACAGATATGACTGTCTCAGAAATTCAATCCTAGTGCGGGGGAAATAGCTCCCAACTTAGTCGTTGGATTTGACTGAATTTTGGATATGTTGGTGTATACACTAAAAAATGGCTTCGTTAATTAATCAATTAATTAAATATTTATTATTTAATTAATGTTGATTTGATGAATTGATTAAATATTTATTATTTAATTAATGTTTATTTCTTCTATTTGTTTAAATAAATTATTATATTTATTAAATAAATTCACTATAGTCTATTCTTCTTATCTTAGGTCTTCATAATTAGTTCTATTAAAAGTGATTTAATTAAATACACAATCACTAAATATGACTAAGT